>QLTV01000972.1:8490316-8505254 GCA_003457575.1 Thermophis baileyi | reverse complement strand
CTTATGGACACTGCAGGGTTGTTGTTTCCCTTGGATATTGTGTAGCAGTCGTCTCTTGGCTTGGTTGAGGTTGATCTGTAGGTAGGTCTTCTGGATGGGCGACTTTCCGGTTGTGTGGCCGATTGGCAGACCCTGGCTAGGTGTCCCATCTTTCCGCATTGGCGGCAGACAGCAGATCGGAAACGGCAGGTAGACCAGGGATGATTCTCACCGCAACTGCGGCAATTCGTTTGAGAAGGTTTACGGTCCCTCTGCTTGAACGTTTGCGTTTTAAGGCGTCTGACTTCATCCTCGTCGTCTGTTGGATTCTCGGCCGCGACATCTTCGTGGTGGACAACCACCGTGCGGTCTGGGGTGACCGCTGCCAATGTCCGGTGCATTTCGGCTGTGGATTTTTCGGACATTTCGGAAGCACAGGCTTCATCAATAACAGAGTGAAGGGTGAGGTCTTTCCTAGCTAGGAGGCGACGCTGCAGCCGCAAGTCCCTCACGCCACACACCAGTTGTTCCAGTAGGGAATCCTCTAGATCATGGAAGTCGCATTGAATGGCCGCTGTCCTGAGGGAAGCCATATACTGATTAATGGTTTCCCCCTCACGTTGAAGTCTCTGGCGGAAAACAAAGCGGCGCGAAATGCGGGAAGGAGCTGGGGAGTAATGGTAGTGGAGGGAAGGGGGAGGTCTTTCCTAGCTAGGGGGCGACGCTGCAGCCGCAAGTCCCTCACGCCACACACCAGTTGTTCCAGTAGGGAATCCTCTAGATCATGGAAGTCGCATTGAATGGCCGCTGTCCTGAGGGAAGCCATATACTGATTAATGGTTTCCCCCTCACGTTGAAGTCTCTGGCGGAAAACAAAGCGGCGCGAAATGCGGGAAGGAGCTGGGGAGTAATGGTCTTTTAATTTCTTTAGTAAAACGTCCCATGGCACTGTGTAAACTGGTTGCGGGGCTACCAAGGCTCGGGCTGTGGCAAAAATTTGCGGACCGCACGATGTGAGGAAATGGGCACGTTTCCTATCACTGGGCAGCTCCGTATAATTATGTGCCTGGAGATAACATTCGAAACGGTCCAGATATTCATCCCAGGTCTCCGTTGTAGGCTGGAAAGGATTGAATGTCGTCGGAGAGGACATTTTTTTTTTCGTGAATGGGCAGTTAAGAATATTTAGCTTACTGCGATATCGCGGTTCCGAACCGTCTCACAGGAATCCCACCTTCGTCGCCAATGTTCTAGCTTGGTAGAACATGAACTGAGGCGAGACGGTGTTAGCGTGGAACCACTTTAATAGTAACAGCAACTGAACTAGGAACACGTAACTACAAGAAGAAGACCGGCTTCTGTCAGCCGCTATTTATATAGCGGCTGTCAAAACAGCCAGCCAATGGCAGGGCTGTAACTTCCCGCCGGCTGAACTGTCAGTTAGTAGCCAATAGGAAATTAGCAGCTAGTTGCTAGGCAGACTAGAGCGTGGAGACGCAGCAGTTAGCTACTGCAACAATGCTATAAAAACCATACTGCAAATCCATCCTTTGCAACCCTCAGTCCCAAGGCCTCCCCCACCCCCGAGATACTCTGCTCTGTCGGATGAGCCGGGCTGGGAACAGTAACTGAGGCGTGACACGTTAGAAGCTAACACATAACGTTTATTGCCAGCTAACAGAACAGTGCTCTCTCTGAGGTAACTCACTGACAGCTCTCTTTTATATCCGGCTGTCAACCGGAGTAGCCAATCACGAATCGGCAATGTTCCCGCTCCTAGAGCGGCGTTTTGAGGAACACCGGAACACTTCATACTCCATGCTTCACTTCTCCGCCTTGGGTCCCAAAAGGCCTTTTCCCACCCCCACTGGGTCCTCCCAGGCCTTAGGCCTGATTCCCACCCCACTAGGCAAATACCCTTCCACTCACTTATCTTCTTCCTTTTTTGCATGACTGCATGGCATGATTCTAAAAACGGCTGCCATTTTATCCCTCCCACAAAATGGCTGCCACATTTAGGTTGCTACCGCATGGCCCTGGAACAAACTGCTTCATTTTGCTGCCTTAGAGAAATCTCTACAGATCTCCACATTCAGAAGCTTCTGCAGCACTCTAAGTCAGCAACATGAAGCAGTTTGTTTGGTGACCACCATTTTGTCCCCACACACAAATGAATGGGACAAAATAGTGACTGCATTTGGATCATTGCCACATGGCTCAGGGACACATTGTCTGCTCTCTTTCCATAACATGAGATTGGGAGAGCTTCAAAAGATAAGTGTGGGTGTGATGAGCATATGGGGAAGAGGCCCAAGGGCTGGAGAGTTTTGGCAGGTTGGGATGGGGGAGAGAGATGGGAGGGTGCTGCAGCGACCAGTGGTGGGTTGTAAGGGTAAATGATGTAGGCCCATCACAGCTGTCATAACTTTGAAATGGGGTCAGATATAGCTTTTGGGGGGTCTGTCATAATTTTGAATGTTTGTTAAATGGCCTGTCATACTTCAAGGATTACCTGTACACCTCTGAATGTCTGGCCCTCTCATAGTAATATCCATTAAACTTCAGGTTTAAGAAGTTAAATAAAATATGTTAGAAAATGCAGCAATGAACAGGAAAGTAGCCTAAAAAGTGAATTACAGGTAGATTCATATCGGTTTTTCCTTTTATGCCTATCTATTGCTTTGAAATTGTGCACATTTTTTTGGAATTCCAGGACATAAGCAATATTAGTACCTATACTTCAGAAATATTTGGATGGCCACGATGTTTAAATTTTGACCTATACCAATATTTGTTATTTTAGTGTGGATCTCCATTTGCATATTTTATGTTTTCTCTGAAAGCTGTGGCCATTCAAAATTTACATAATAAAATGACCCTTGCAGGTGATATGTTGAGCTGCATATTCCCCTTGGAAACTTCAAGAGAAACTCTTCAAACATTCTCTGTAACACTTATGGAATAGATTTATGGAAAATATTCTATAATAAACTAGTGCGCCACATTTTACACCAATTTGTTGTATGGCCTCAACTATGATTGGTTTTTCATAATACAGCAAAGTGTATTCCTGTGAACCCAGAAACCATAGTTCAGCTTTCTATGCATCAACATGTGTACAAACAGAATTTGTTTGGATCCTATATCTCAAAGAAAAGAGAACCCATAGAACAGAGTGAAATAATTCCTTCTGTGACTGCAATTTTTCTACAGTGTCAGGAAATACACTGTATAAAAAAGTTAGGCTCCTGAAGTATTAACCTTGTTTTGTAACTCCCTGTGGATTTTTAATTCACATGATTCTTTTTTTTTAAAAAAAGTCAACATAATATTGCCAGAAACACATAGTCTAATATGAAGATTTACAGTATATCAGGAGTTTGATTTCAGTCTTTGGTGTAAGGCAAACCTAAACACTTCATGTAAAGTAAACCTAAGCATCTTGCTACAAGGAGATTTAGCTTTATAATGTTTTGTACTTGGCTTTGATATTGCCTTCGCTAATTATTTCAGTAATATATAAATGTATATTTCAATAATGCAAAATGTAAAAAAGCTGAGACAATGGTTCTTGTGCTGAAATGTTGCCACCATTTATCTTTCATGGAAACCTTAGAGTTAGGAGATGTTTTACCCTCAAGCATTTTAACTGTAAGGTCAGAACTGCTCAGCTGAAAAAACTCTGAACATTTTTGTTTGATTTGGTTTTTTTTTAAAACAAGAAACTATTTTTTTTTAAAAAAAAGATACAATATTCTAGCTCATCTTTGAGCTAGAGACTATTTTCATTCAGTATTTATTTATGTTTTCCATTTTTCACATGTAAAAGAATTTATGTGTTCTATGTCAGGGGTCTCCAACCTTGGCAACTTTAAGACTTGTGGACTTCAACTCCCAGAGTTCCTCATCTAGTGAAGCTGGCTGAGGAATTCTGGGAGTTGAAGTCCACAAGTCTTACAGTTGCCAAGGTTGGAGACCCCTGTTCTAAGTAATCAACCTTTTGTCCCCTGGGCCATTTTATGTTAGGTAAGGGAAACAGGATTTGCTCCAGGTGAAAGAAAAAACAGTGGGTGGTCAATTGAATCCTATTTCAGTATTAACTGTGGGATGTCTTACCCATTTTGAGAGTAGCAGGCTAGTTCAAGGGGCCAACAGTAAATGGGATGTATGCAGTGGTGAAATCCATTTTTTTTACTACCGGTTCTGTGGGCGTGGCTTGGTGGGCGTGGTGTGGCTTGGTGGGCATGGCATGGGAAGGATACTGCAAAATCTCCATTCCCACCCCACTCCAGGGGAAGGATACTGCAAAATCCCCATTTCCTCCCCACTCCTGGGGGAAGGATACTGCAAAATCCCCATTCCCATCCGACTCTGGGGGCCAGCCAGAGGTGGTATTTGCCGGTTCTCCGAACTGCTCAAAATTTCCGCTACTGGTTCTCCGAACTATTCAAAATTTCCACTACCGGTTCCCCAGAACCTGTCAGAACCTGCTGGATTTCACCCCTGGATGTATGGCTCACAGAAGTTCTCAAGAAGAATACTCCTTGGGTGTAGGACTCCCCTTTGAAAAGGAACAGGGAGAGTTTTCTTGCAAGGCAGACAGAGGGAGGCTTTTGTTACCAATTGATGCAGAGAAGTCAAGCTTAATCACTTCTAAGCTCCTTACTCCAACCCCAGTTCCCCTCAGACATTAAATGAGATGGTAGACTGACTAGCAAACAAGAACATCATTTTGGGAGAAAGCAAGAAAGAAAAAGGAGGCAGTACATTTATGAGGCAAAAGCTTGTACTACAAATGGCAATGCTCATAAGTACTGTGTGCCCTTGCAGTGTCTGATCATGTAATTTGTTCTAATAGGCTGCCACTGTGCCCTGGTGGGCCCTGAGAATTTGTCCACTTAAGGCTTTACTCAATTGGTGCTTAGCACTGGAAGAACTTCCTCTTAGCTTCTCATCTGCTTCAGATTACATCGATTCCTGAATCCTTGATCTGTCTCTGTCTTGCTCTTTGAGCCTTAGTTGTTCTGCTATTCTGTCTCTTAGAATCTTTAATTTTCTGCTGTGTCCAGAGGTGGGCTGCTGCCGGTTCAGACCAGTTCGGGCAAACCGGTAGTTCCGACCAGCGGCTGGGCCCGCCCACCTGTCCCAGCACTATCCCGTCCTATATAATCATCATGTGTTTGATGCCGCACGCATGCACTCACATTTTCGGTTCTGGGTGAACCGGTTGTTACATTATGTGACGCCCACCTCTGGCTGTGTCCTAAAAATCTCTTTGCTCTGAATTCAATTTCCACCACAACCTCTAGTTTGATTTGGCCTGAACTATATGAATGGCCTCACCTTGTGTATTAACCAAGGGTGACTCCTTAATTTATGATTTGCTGAAAGCTAGTAGAGCAGTCTGCTGCCTCTTGACACCTGGCCCCTGTGGTGGTTGTATACTCAGTCCGGTGGGAAGGTCATCCCAAGTAGAATTGCCACACCATATAAACTTACTGAAAATAAACTCATCTAAATTCAAAGGCAGCTATTTTTTTTAGTAACATGCAAAGATCTCCACCATTAAGCTTAATTAGAAAGTGAGAACTGTAATATTCAGAATATTTTATTTCTTTGAAGCCGTGTGTGTAATCTCATAAAAGCTGCAATTCAACATACATTTCCTTCAGAATAATTCTTACTAAATTAGCAGGATAACCTCTGAGTAGAACTGGGTATCTAAATGAACACCTCATCTTTCAAATGAATCCATATGTAGCTTTCTCTTACCTGGTTCAGTTAAGAATCTGTGTTTGCATAAAGTAACTCAGTCCTATCACCTAAACAGAAAGTTGCTGCTGTTGCACTAACACATTAGTGATGGATTTGTGGATTTTTTCATGAGTCAAAAAGAGAAGCAAGTACCTTACTTTCTGGTATATAATGACCTCACATATATTTCATCAAAGAGCAATCCAGTGAAACACCTGTATAATATTTTGCTGGTACCCAGTACCTATTTGGGGTTGTAAAAATCTAAACACCAGATGGCAGCAAACAGAGTTTTCTGTATATCCAGTAGTTGTTCAGAATTATGCATCCATACATGGTAACCCAAACGTAGAGTTACCAGATGTCTGGAAAAAAGAAAAAACAAAGGGAAGGCAGGAAGGAAGGAAGGAAGGAAGGAAGGAAGGAAGGAAGGAAGGAAGGAAGGAAGGAAGGAAGGAAGGAAGGAAGGAAGGAAGGAAGGAAGGAAGGAAGGATGGATTGTTATCGTATAAAGTACAAAATAAAATAAAAATAAAAAAGGAAATGGGGGTGCAAAGTAAAAAGAAAAAGAAAAGCAGGGACTTCTGACTTTTTTCAGTATAGTAGAATATTAATGCAGTGACAACCTCAAATTTTTGCTTCACATTTCTAGTAAATACAAGCCATTTCTATAGCTACAGAGTTAATACAGTCATCAAAACCCAAAGTCAGTTTCATTTTTCCCCTTCTGTTTCAAGTATAAAGTCTGGAAATGATTTCCAAACATAGCCCTATCCTGCTGTTGGTATTTGAGCATCTTAAAAATTTTCCATCTATTTCCCCATCTTTAATAAATATTCTACTGTGGTGCAAAAATTTATCTTCTTGAACTTATTTTTTGGCATTAATGTACAACTTATAATCATTCACTCCATTTTCCTTGTCAAACTTTGATCTTTGTTACATTAAATTTCAGATCTATGCTCCTCACTACATCATACAATCTAAAATTTGCTTACATGGGCATGCACTTTGTTATCGTACATCTTCTTCTTCCAGAGCAGAGTAAAAACAGACCTTTTCACTGTAAAACATTTTAAGGCATGTCACTATTAAACTTCACGGTAAACGAATCAATCTATCACCTGACAATCATATTCTAGCCTTCTAGCCTTTAACATCGTTATTTGTCATCAATTTGGGAAGTAAATTATTTTCTTACTATTCATATAACAACTTGAGATGGTAAAGAAAACCTGTTTCAAGGTGTATATTTTTCCTATGTATGGACACGGAACAGTCCAACTATCCATCAGTGAAAATCCAGTGAAACCAGCAAGCATAAATCTGGTCCTGAAATTATTCAGGCAACGAATAACCATACTTAAGTATGAAATCACATCAAGCCGTACCTGCAATTTGATATTTCAGGCATGCTGATGAATCCAGGGCATACTCAAGGGTGGGCATCTAAATGATTTAAAGAGGCTAGATCTTGCCAAATTATAAATTTTATCATTGCTTTAATAGGCTCATTGGCATCTACTACCCGCTCTTGGCAGATACTGTGTTAAGTACTAGGACTGTATGAACTGGCTTTAATTCACTTCAGCATGGCACTTTGTCCTCAACAGTAACTGTAATTCACTTAATCAGGGCATTTCACACCTCAGATCCTCTTCTCATCTCTCATCTCTCTTGCAGGTGTACTGTATGTGTGCAGAAGACTTTTTCATTGCTTCTGATCGCTGACTGCAAGCATTGAAAAGAACTCTCTCCTCTTTGAGGCAGATGGGCAGTTTAGAAGTGTGGAATTTAAATAAATAAATAAAATTCTGGACACAGGGGTCACTTGGAGCAAAAGCTACTTTGGAGGTTAGCAATGCAATGTAGCTGTTCCCTTTCTGAGAATACCAGTTGGTGGGGGGTGGGGAAAGGTAGAGGTTTGAAGTAGAAGCTTCATTTAAAATTTGTTGAAGATCTAAGTAACCCTAAAAAGGTTAGGATGCTCAATATTTAAGAACAGTTCTGAGTTAGATGGAAAGGAAGAAAGAAATGAATAACTATAATCATGACAGATTGCTTGCCTCCCTGAAATGACCCTTGATGTGGGTCATTTGTGAGTGATGTGCAGGTAGTCCTCAACTTACAACCATTTGTTTAGTGACCTCTCAGAGTTACAACAATATTGAAAAAAGCAGCCTACAACCAATCCTCATACTTACAACTGTTGCAGCATCCCCACGGACATGTGATCAAAATTCAGGTGCTTAGCTACTGGCATGTATTTATGATAGTTGCAATGTCCTGAGGGTCATATGATCATCATCTGCGACTTTCCCAGCCAACTTCCAACAAGCAAAGTGAATGGGAAAGCCATATTAGCTTAATAATCACATGATTCACTTAACAGCTGCAGTGATTCGCTTAACAATGGTAGCAAAAAAAGGTTGTATAATTGGGCACAACTCACTTAACAACCAGCTTGCTTAGCAACAGAAATTCTGATCATAATTGTGGTCATAAGTCAAGGACTACCTGTGCAGCACAACCTTTTGCAACATGAGATTTTTGCAAAAGTAATTAATTGCTGATTGCCCAAAGGATATCCCCTACATAATGTTGCATGTTTATATTCTGTTGTGTCCTTTCAGGCAAACTTCATGTGAGAAGACAATAACAAAGATGATGATATCAGTATAGGCCTCTTCAATCGCTAATAATCTTCACGTACATTTTAGATTACATTGGAGAAGGAGATAAACTGTGCAAGTTCAGATTATTTGCTTTATATTAACTGGCAATCAGAAGACATGACAAAAAATCTTTAATTTCACAACATATAGACAGATTTAACCATAGTTTCAACTGGGAAAATGTGATAATCCTAGACCAGGCCAAGTCTAAAAATGCCAGGGAATTTCTAGAAGCCTGGGATTCTGACAAATCAGCCATCAATAGACACATAGACATTAACAACATCTATAGACTATGCAAAAGAGACAATCAACTAGCCCAAAAGAGAACAAAAAGACTCCAGCACCTCTCCACCAGTTATCAGCACCCAGATCAGCATAGATTAATGTCAAGGTTAACTTCAGACCAACAATCAAGCAATACCCCAATCAAGAAACTGCCAAAGAGCCATCAGTAAACAGCCCAACCAAAGAATCTCTAAGACCGCCCCCACCCACACCGACAGGCAAGTTCCCAGAATATAAACTGATAGCAAACTGCACTCCTTACTAGTGATGTTACCTAGTTAGGGTAATGAAATGTGTGCAAGAAAACAAGCAAGCTCAGAGAGCACCAAGGACCCCTTATTTACATGCCTGTGTCATCCCGCTAGGTTTCACGCTGTGTTGAGCAGCAACTTCTGAAAGACCTATCTACAATATTGAACATAAGGAAACTTGAACTTGATAAGATCAAAACTGAGGGAGCAGAAGTGTGGCATGCAAGGGCAGGAAATGGGTTTTAGTTCTCTGTCATCTGTTTGATGGCATGGTATATTGGTTTTACAATGGTTTACACATCTCTCTTGAATGTCTATATTAAGAAGTATGCAAGAACAGGCCATAAAGAATGGCCAGTTTTGCATGTTGCCCACACTTAAATTTTGGCATAAGTCTTACTAAAGGCTAAGAGAATCCTTACATTGTAAATTCCTGTCGCCAACTGCAGCTATGAATCTTGCTAAAATGCATAAATTATTTTGCTAACTGGAATCATTTCATGTTTGGGAGATGAGGGAGGTGGGAAATGAAATCCAACTTTTTAATAAGCACTAGTCTCTTTGTGATGGGAGTGAACTGGTGGGAAATTATGCCCTAAGGGGAACTGAATGAAGAAATTATGGGAGCTGTGAATTATGTTGCTGTATGTAATGAACCCCATAAAAGTCTGAACAAAAGACCAGCGACTAGCATTTTTAGTAATTCCCATTCCACTTCTCTTGTTGGTTCTATGGTTGATTTATATGAATAGCAATTTTAGAAGCACACTCTGCCTTACCTATAGTAAATAAAATAGTGATCTGTCAATAACAATGGGAAAAAAAATCTGCTGGTGTCTGAGAAACCATTGATCTTTCTTAAACTAACGTTAATTTTAGGAAACCAGCTGGAAAGTTGTTGATCTGTTTGGTATAATTTGCTGCCAGTAACTTGGACAACAAAACTTAACATCTTTCCATGTGTTCCTTATCATAAAGCAGCTTTTATAACACCTTGGTTACCGGTTGGTTGTAAATTTCACTTCATTAAAGTTTTCACATCTGGAGCATAAATAAGCACACTTTCAATAAATAGCTCCTGGAGTAATCTGTCTGTAGTATAACTGACAAGAAATTCCCACAACATTTTTTTACAGATCAGTCAGTAACAAAATTTCCATTCCTGCTGTTTTGACTTTAAGAGAAAAGATATATGTTATAGCTTCTAGAGACAACTCTAAAGTTCAAGGCAGGATGGGTGGTGAACAATGACTCACTAACTCATAAAGAAAAAGTGCAAACTGAGAGGAGAATCAGGACATGCTGTACATCAAACATGAACTCATGTTTCTGTTACAAAAAATAACAATGATTATTATCATCATTTATCATTAAGAATGATATTGGGGAAATTTGTTCTACAGGTTGGAAGTATGTGGCTCCTCCCTCATCAATAAGATGTATAGTTTTTTAAATCAACTGTTCTAGATTTTAGTCATCTATGAAAAATGGGTTTATGTCTAACTCTAAATACTTTGGACAGGATCTAACAGGTTGCATGTATGTACAAACTAGTATGACAGTTTTTCTTTCTTCAATTCCATTATGTTGGATTCTTAAAAACTGCCTGGAGAGCTTTTTGCTAATTTCTTAGCATAGTTTTTCAGCAGTGGTTTGCTATTGCCTCTTTCGGAGGCCTGAGAAAAAGTGAATGGCCCAAGGTCACCCAGCTGGCTTTCTATCTAAGGAGGGATTAGAACTCCTGGTTTCCTGGTTTCTAGCCTGATGTCTTAACTACTAGACCAAAGTGGTTCAGCATGAAAGCACTAACTTGTTATGTTGTAGTTAATTATATTTTTAAAAATGTGCATTTATTTATTTTAAGTGCATTTAAAAATAGGTTCAGTTAATTGTACAAAGACACAAGCAGCTATAGTTGATTCAACTGACTCTTGGACTGCTGAAGCCCACAGTGTAAATTAAGAGTGTTGTCGAGCCAGATGGTATAATTTATTAGAACAGTGGAAAGTTCCAATGAAGTGCTTTGATTTGAAAAAGTTTCCATCAAAACACCCCCTTAAAATAGATTTATGAATCAAAGAAGGGATGGACTACAAACCAACAAACTGATTCAGCTGCTTCAAAGCCCTTTAAAGCATTTTGCAGATTACATATCTTTTTTACTGTTTCTGGGGTGGTTATAGACAATATAGAATGTGGCAAGTTCACTTTGCCACCTAGGAAATACTAAGAATAGGGCTGAGATTTCTGACGGATTTTCTGACATTGATATGAGCAGCTGGCTGGTTGCCTTATGCCCATCGCCGTGCCTATTAGAGATCTTTCAAGGTGGCAAGGAAAATACTTATTTAGTCTTCATTCACTTTCTCAGCTCTCAGCATCTTGAAACCCCTAGTTACAAGGCTCAATTTTATTTTTTTCTTATACTAATGGATATTTACACTTCTACATTGCTCTACTCAACACAACTGGGAGTCCAACTCAGCTATCAGCATTTTGAATATATGTTGAGACTGGTATGCAATCTTCAGTCTACATACCTTACTTTAAAATTTTACATGACTTGGGAAGGCCTACATTTCTTGACAACTGATGAATGAATGAATGACTGACAGACTAACACTTACACAGACTGACTAGATATTAATTGTAGGGGATATATAAGGCTCAGAATTGTTGTGTGTCTGTGTCTATGCATCTGCCTCTTTCTTAGTGGCTTATCTCCATGGCATTTCATTGTGCTGGGCTGCTGATGTTGGCTAACATAGAATATTCTTCAAGCCTCAAGCCTGGTCATAGCCAAGTAATGCCAGTGATTAAAGGTTTTTTCCCCCAGCTTGCCAACCATCTTGGAATGCAATAAATCAGTAATCAAAGAAAGCTAGACTGTGGCCCTCCCTCCCCCAAAGCACAAGTTAGGGTAATTCTTCCAACTCCTGTCCAGAAGAAAGA
This sequence comes from Thermophis baileyi, assembly GCA_003457575.1. Lineage (NCBI taxonomy): Eukaryota > Metazoa > Chordata > Lepidosauria > Squamata > Dipsadidae > Thermophis > Thermophis baileyi. The sequence goes on along the minus strand of QLTV01000972.1, from coordinate 8,493,355 downwards.
GGTTATGCCAGTGAGCTTGCCAGCCTAGTGCCTCATCAAAGGCAAAGATGAAAGGATTTTTCCCAGGAGGTACCAGACTTGCCAACTAGCTATGCCAAATCTCATGGCATTCCAGGAAAAGTAGCAATTAGAGCAAAGCAGAGCATCTTGCAGGGGGAAGTCTGTGATTATTCTTCAGTCACACCAACCCGGCACCACAGAAGAGTCAGTGGAAAAGTATTATTTTTTTTAAAGTTGCTGTAAGACACTTTTTACAGTGGCTTAGCATAGCTTTGACTTTTTCCTGGACCATTTAGGAACTTTCCAGTCCTTGCCTCTCTGCCTTAAAAGAGTTGAAGATAATGTTATTTATTAATTAATTTACTCATTTAATTTGTATGCCAACCATATCTCTACCAAGTGACTCTTGGAGACTAACAATACCATAAATAACAGCATAAAATAGTTATAGGAGCAAAATATTAAAACATCAGACATTAAAAGCTAAAATATTAAAATTAATATTAAAACAGATTAAAAGCCAATGAGTAGACAGGATAAAGGTGAAATCTTTTACTAGTTTACTAGTCCCTAGCCACCTCCAAAATGGGATGCACCCATCGGGGCTCCAAGCTAGTTGAAAAAGCCAGGTTTTCAGACTCTCTTGGGAAGGCTAAGATGGTGGAAGGTGGGGGAAGGGCATGATATTCCAAAGGGTAGGAAGTAGGAACCATGGCAGAAGATGCTCTTCTCCTAGACCTCACCAGCTGCAATTCTTTGGCCAATTCCCCTTCTGCTGAAATGAGTGGGATGGGCCAATCCCATTGGGATGAGATAGTTCTTCAGGTAACCTGGATTTATACCATAATCCAATTGAAACAATGCAGACTATAATGGATATATCCCTGCATTGGTCTTTTCATTTAGCTGCAATTGTTAGGTGCTTTCCTATTACCTATGGTACAATTATAATCTATGTTTATTTTTTTTCAAATGAAATCCTGAAGTTGCTTTGAATGAGTTAACTTTTGAATTGCAAATATAAATGAAATCCTACTCTCCTTGAATCTTAAATCTCCAGTTTGTAATAGTTGGAGCTGATTTTTACATATCTTCAATTTATGATTCATGAAATCAAGCACACATCAATGTGCTACTTTATCCTGTTCTTCTTGACTCAGTTAACTCAATAGATAATAAAGCAGTGGCACTGAGAGCTGATATACCACAAGATTTGACCTGAGCTCTTCTCCAGTTGTAGCAATTTCTATTTGGTATTGCATTTACCCCAGGAAATCAGATTTCTGATAGCAGAAAACATGTTCTGTGTATATGTATTTATTTAGATTTTTGTAACCCACCCTAATCTGAAGACTTTGGGAAACATAAAAGAAATCAAACACCCAAAACCAGAATATAAATTTAGTCAATCCACCCAAGGTGGATGCCTCCAAACAATCCACTAGAATTAAAAGCTTGACAGAATAAAGTTTTGATCTACTTGTAATATAAAGGAGACAGAGAAACCACAACAGAAAAGATTGGCTGCCCAGTCCACATTCCTCTGGCCTCATGCATGGAAGGGACTCTTAGGTGCTCTCAGGATGATTTAACTAGACAGGAAGATTCAATTTTTGCAAGACAGTAAGTGATGTATTCCTCCGCTACACCATTATAGGGTTTTGTGGTTGATAATCAGCACTAGAAGCCCACTGGTAGCCACTGCCATGACTTCATAATTTGTTATTATAAAATGGCAAGGTTGATTCCATCTTTAAAGGTTGCCCCATGTAGAGCATATTACAGTAATACATTTATGTGATGATCAGGGCATACGTTATCATCACAAAAACATAGTGGTCTCAAATTTTTATTTAGGTCATTATAATTCCGTGATATCTTCCATGCTATCAGAGCACTTAAGGATCAAAGCCCTCCATCAATGAGTTGATAGTGTCATGTCAAGTTCCAACCTCCTTTTGCTGTGAAGATTAGGTTTGTGGAGACCAACCAATGTGATGTGTGAATCCAGGCAATGTCTCTTCCCTGCACAAACCTTGCCATTTGTCATGATGAAAAATGCCCAACAATATCATTGTTTGATCAATAGTGGGCTTAACCTGTTTCCAAAATGGATTTGAAGCTATGAGAGCAAATGCCTTTAACTTGTTTTCAGAGTGGATTTGAAGCTCTGAGAGGAAATGCCCTTACTTATGCTTAAGAGGAACCACTTAAATAAATCAAGGCTTAAATCTCAATCCAACACTCTGTGCTTATGATACAGCTCTTAGATAAATTGCCCTTCACATCTAATGATAAAATATGTAGAAAGGCAATTAGAGACTTAGGTCTTTTCATCTTGTGTCATCTTATTATTTATGATACATATTTAATGAATTTAAATATGCAATGAAAGGTGGGAGATGGGGATAAAATAATGCATTGCCTTGAGAAAATGTGTAAAATTTAAAAAGCAGATATTCATGGGCATTCAACCTAGCACTGTATCAGAACAATTAAATAAACTTATTGTCTGATACTGAGACTCATAGCAGATTTCAAAAAATGTAAAAGAGATTCATTAGATCAAATGTTGCCCAAGGCACCACATTGCTAATTCCAGAATAAAACCATGTTAGTACTGCCACATTTGAGTGATTGCATGCTTGGCGCATCCCAACTGGCCATTTATTGCCTTCCAAACTTATTATGTATTTCAATTACCTTTAAAATCTGCAAGATAAATCTTTATAGAGAGATGGCTTTCCATAGAAATATAAGTCACATACAAGCTTAGCATATTTTCCAAGAGTCCAAAATATGGGTTAAAATTTGGTTAAGAAGAAAATCACAATAACAGAACAGAATGACAGAGTTGGAAGGGACCTTGGAGATCTTCTAGTCCAAACCCCTGCTTAGGCAGGAAACCCTACACCACTTCAGACAAATGGTTATCCAATCTCTTCTTAAAATTTTCCAGTGTTGGAGCATTCACAACTTCTGGAGGCAAGTTGTTCCAGTGATTAATTGTTCTAACTGTCAGGAAATTTGTCTTTAATT
>QLTV01000972.1:8471388-8489223 GCA_003457575.1 Thermophis baileyi | reverse complement strand
CAGTTCCTTCAGAGCCTTGTGGTGTAATCCATCTGGTCCTGGCGATTTGAACTCGTCTAGGGTAGACAGGTACTCACTTACCATTTTCTTCCCTATTTTAACTTGTGTTCCTAATCTGTTTTTTGTGGTGCTGTTTTTGATAGGTTGGACTGTTTTTTCCCTTTGTGTAAAGTCAGATGCAAAAAATGAGTTAAGTAGTTCTGCTTTCTCCCTGTTGGTTGTCACCTTCTTGCCACTTTCTCCCAGCAATGGACCAATTGTTTCTTTGACTTTTTTCTTGTTTTTAACATGTTGGAAGAAGCTTTTTTTGTTATTTTTTTACTTTTGTTGCAAGCCTTTGTTCATTGAGCCTTGGCTTTCCTCACTTCATCTTTGCAGGCTCGGGCTATTTGCTGATATTCTGCCTTAGTTATGTGCCCCTCTTTCCACTTTTTATACTTGTCCTTTTTGTCTTTCAATTTGTCAGAGAGTTCTTTATGCAGCCATGCTGGTTTCACTTTAATTACTTTATTTAATTCACTTTAATCACTTTAGTAAGATGGTTTCTGGTAGTTGTACTCCCCTCAACCCTGCCCTACTGATGGTAGGATATTCTCTAGTCTCATACAGGTAGTCCTCAACTTATGAGCACAATTGGGACCAGAACATTTGTTATTATGTAGTGCAGTGGTGTAGTCATTAAGTGAGGCATCAAGTAACTGCACTCAATTTTACAACCTATGTTGCTGTAGTCCTTAAGTGAGGTATCATGTAATCACCATTTGTGACCTTCTCTGCTGGCTTCTCCATTGACTTTCCTTGTCAGAAGCCAGGTGGAACTGTTGCAAATGGCTATCATGTTACCACAGGACACTGCAACTGTCGTTACGTGCAGAGCAGTTGCCAAGTGTCTAGATTGTGATCATGTGACCATGGGGATGCTGCGATGGTTATAAATGTGAGAACCAGTCATAAATCACTTTTTTCAACACTGTTGTATCTTTGAACAGTCGTTAAATGAATTGTCATAAATCAAGGGCTACCTGTAGATGCGAATAGGAGCTGGTGCAAACTGGATCCTCTCTAACTACACCACTGATGCTTCTGGATATGTTTCTTATTCCCCCAGAAAAGAGGGTCATGGAAGGTGGATGAGGAAGCTTAACCTTTCTCCTTCCAGCTGGCAATGGCCCTGACACTTCTTTGGCCAATATGATTTTTAATATTATGTTGTACTAAACTGTAAAAATGCAAGAAATCTTCACAATTTATCCACCATAAATGCAGGTGGGCTAGTGGCCAAAATGGGAGACAGACAGCAATTGCAGGTGGGCACTGGGTTTAACATTATGTTAAACCTGCTAAATGCTAGTCTAAGATAATATTGGTTAGCCACTTAAAGAGAGTCTGAAGAGATGGAAAGACTTAATTTATTCCTGAATTATATATTTTTCTTTTAAATGGGATTCTATATGCAAAAGATGGGCATGATAAAAGACCAAAATGGCAGGGACCCAACAGAGGCAGAAGACATTAAGAAGAGATGGAAAAATTACACAGAAGAACTATACAAGAACGAGCTTAACTTCCCTGATAACCACGATGGGGTGGTCACTGACCTCGAGCCAGACATCCTAGAATGTGAAGTCAAATGGGCCTTAGGAAATCTGAGCAACAACAAAGCTAGTGGAGGTGACAGTATCCCAGCTGAGCTATTAAAAATATTAAAAGACGATGCAGTAAAAGTGCTACACCCAATTTGCCAGCAAATTTGGAAAACTCAACAGTGGCCACAGGATTGGAAAAGGTCAGTTTACATTCCAATTCCAAAGAAAGGCAATGCCAAAGAATGTTCAAACTATCGCACCATTGCACTCATTTCACATGCTAGTAATGTTATGCTCAAAATCCTACAAGCTAGGCTCCAGCAGTATGTGGATCGAGAACTACCAGAAATACAGGCAGGATTTCGAAGAGGCAGAGGAACTAGAGATCAAATTGCCAACATACGCTGGATCATGGAGAAAGCTAGGGAGTTCCAGAAAAACATCTACTTCTGCTTCATTGACTATGCTAAAGCCTTTGATTGTGTGGATCACAACAAATTGTGGCAAGTTCTTAAAGAGATGGGAGTACCAGACCATCTTATTTGTCTCTTGAGAAACCTATATGTGGGTCAAGAAGCAACATTGAGAACTGGACACGGAACCACTGATTGGTTCAAAATTGGGAAAGGAGACCGGAGTCCGGCAAGACTGTCACCCTGCCCATTTAACTTATATGCAGAGCACATCATGAGAAAGGCGGGGCTAGGTGAATCAAAGGTTGGAAGTAAGATTGCCGGGTGAAATATCAACAACCTCAGATATGCAGATGATACCACTCTAATGGCAGAAAGTGAAGAGGAACTAAAGAGCCTCTTGATGCGGGTGAAGAAGGAGAGTGCAAAAGTTGGCTTGAAACTCAACATTAAGAAAACTAAGATCATGGCATCCGGCCCTCTCAATTCCTGGCAAATAGATGGGGAAGAAATGGAGGTAGTGACAGATTTTATTTTCCTGGGCTGCAAGATCACTGCAGATGGGGACTGCAGCCAAGAAATTAAAAGACGCTTGCTCCTGGGGAGGAAATGACAAATCTAGACAGTATACTAAAAAGTAGAGACATAACCCTGCCAACAAAAGTGTGTATAGTCAAAAGTTGCAATGTATGGCTGTGAAAGTTGGGCCATAAGAAAGGCTGAGCACCAAAGAATTGAGGCCTTTGAACTATGGTGCTGGAGAAGACTCCTGCGAGTCCCTTGGACTGCAAGGCGATCAAACCGGTCAGTCCTAAAGGAGATCAACCCTGATTGCTCTTTAGAAGGCCAGATCCTGAAGATGAAACTCAAATACTTTGGCCACTATAATGAGAAGGAAGGACTCACTGGAGAAGAGCCTAATGCTGGCAAAGATTGAGGGCAAAAGAAGAAGGGGATGACAGAGAATGAGATGGCTGGATGGAGTCACTGAAGCAGTCAGCGTGAGCTTAAATGGACTCCAGAGGATGGTAGAGAACAGAAAGGCCTGGAGAAACGTTGTCCATGGGGTCGCGATGGGTCGGACACGACTTCGCAACTAACAACAAAATGCCTTTGCAAACTATTGGAGGAATTTCTAGATTTATAGATGATCCATTTGTTGATTAGGAACAGTGGAAGCAAGCATTCCATTTGCTAAGTAATGTCTAGGAAAGAAAACATATAAATATACCAGCATTAGTAATGACATCTGAAGCTGTCCTCAGATTATTGATAATGCAGATATGAGGGAATATTAATATATACTGTATACACTGGGTATTTCATAAGTGTATATTGATTTGTACTTCATTGAAATCCTCATTTCTTTCTCCCTGTATTTCCATTACACAGATTATATTTGCCACACACAAAAAGAACACTGATGAAATTTAATCTATTTGAAAGCACAGAAATAAGAATGGAAAGCAACCCACAAGTATTTCTAAGGCTAGATCAACTTTGAAAACTTCAGTAGTTGTGTACAGATATATAGTTACTTTTGTTTGGTATTATATTTGTTAGGACCTATATATTGTACATTCAGAAATACAACATGAAGTATCAAAAGCCACAAAGCAGTTTTACCAAAAGAAAAACTTGCTACACATTGCCCTGTCACTTCCTTTTTTCCCCCTTCTACTATGTCTGCTAGCATGGTTCATCATAGAGAGCAAGATCTAAACAACTTTGACTTAATCTCCAGATATCTAAACAAAGTTTGGATCTGATTAGTACTTGGATGGGAGACCACCAGGAAGCCATCTGGTTGTGAGAGAAAATAGGAAGTAAATACAAAAACCTCTGAAAACTATTATGATAAATTTCTTCAGTAAATTAAGATATTTCTTAAAAAATGATATGACTATTCATGAATTCTGTAAATGGGAATTGTGCATGAATTTTGTAAATGGGAATATTACACAGGGATTGGGGAAGGGAAACGAGTCTTTATTATTTTGTCCCTTCTCAATCACAGGATCGAATACAATTTCACAAAAGAATTGCAACAATAATAACATACATAACTATTAAGACAGGCTCAACATCAATTGTTGAACATCTTCAAAGCTCTTGAAAAGAGATCATCCACATTGGCTACAGGCAACTGAATATTACAACTTTGCTTCAGCTATCAGATTGAATTTATATTGTTAATATGTTTACAGTGTTCAGTAAATAATTCATCTTAACCCTGGACTTAATTTGGGACTGTTTTACAATACTATATATTGAGGTAGCCAGGCTTGACTTATTCTCCACTCCTGCTCAGGCATAATTTGGTGCCTTTAATGACAGATAACAATGGTGGGCAATGTTCATTTTGAGATGAAAATGAAGACATTTCGTGATTCGCTTAATGACCAAAGGAAAAGTGAAGTCATAAGCCCATCATAGTCACATCATGTTTTGCTTAGCAGCTGCAATGCTTAGTAATTGTCAGTTGCAATTGTGGTCATTAGCAAAAACTACAATCTGAGTTGTGAAGATAAAAATGTTCATTTTTCCTTCTTTCATCAAAAACATTTTTGATGAATAGAGTGTTTTCCTCAAAGATGGAAAAGATTGCACTGCATTTTTTATTTTTCAACATTGCTTTTGTCAAGCTTTTGAAGAGCTTTTTGGTGGGCTCCTGGGAACTCAATTGTCAAAAGTAACATTTGAAAAGGGAGTGGTTGCAATATAAATATCCATGGCAGGTATTCATCAGCACTTTCTATTAGGCCAAACTCTGACTTATAGTGTACCCAAAGTTATTTTCTACTGAAAAAGGGGGCTTCTGGTTTTCAAACTTGTTCTTGGGTCCTATAGAATTTCTTATGGTGGAATTTCTAAGCCTATTTTATTATAACATTGTTGTGGAAGAAGTTGGTGACATTTCATTATTATTATTCCAATTCCGCTAATCGTGTATCAAACTTGATTGGTTTTCTTCTTCATGATTTGAACCCTACCCAATGGCTTGGCAATTGTAAAGATACCATCTAATTATGCATAAGATACTCAACTGTACTGTTGTGTGTGGTTGGGCTGTTATAAGTTGTTCCAGGTTTAGGCCATCTAAACTGTAGGTCCTTGTAGTCTTGTGCTTAGTGCCCCACTAACAACTGGTACCATGGTTTAATTTGTTTTCCTTTTTTTTTTTGTTGACAATTTTTATTCACAAAACCTGTAACTTTTTCCAATTCTTTGTCTTCATCATAACTATAGTCATGATTTCAGTTTCACTTTGATTTAGCATATAGATTGTCTATATAAAAAAGATGGGAGATTGTTTTTTTTAACCTTCCTTTGAAAGTTAGTACTCATGTTTTGTCTTATTTAGCATCTTTGTCAATAAAATCATCACCAAACCGAATAACAGAAAATCTTGAAAACCCCACCCCAGTCCTTGTGCTTCCTTTGTCTTGTTTTTATAAGACCGAGAATATTTTAACTGATATCAAACATCACCATATTTTTCATAATTCAACTTTCTGGAAATTGTCACATGCTTTATTGTAATCAATCTAAAAGATCCATTTTAGTGTAGTGGTTAAGGTGCCAGACTAGAAAGTGGGAGATTGTGAATTCTAATCACGTCTTAGGCACAAAGCCAATTAGATGATCTTGAATCAGTTACTCTCTCTCAGCCCTAGGAAGAAGGAGGCAATGGCAAACCACTTCCTAAAAGCCTGGGATACTCTGTTAAGATAAACTTGACAATTATCACCCACTTAGAAGCTCAGGTAATTTTTTGTTGTTCTTTTGTTCAATTGTGTCCAATTCTTGGAGATTGCCTTGCCAAGTCCCTGCAGTTTTCTTGGCAAGGTTTTTCAGAAGTGGTTTGTCATTGCTTCCTTCACAGGACTGGGAGAAAATAACAGGCACAGGTTCTCGCAGCTAGCTTTGTGCCCAGAGTGGGAGTAGAAGTCATAGTATCCTGGGGTTTCTAGTCTGATGCCTTAACCAATGCCAAACTGGCTCTCTCAGGTAATCAACTCCCAGAGTCCCTTGGGAGTTGGGTGGCATACAAATTTAATAAATAAATAATAATAATAATAATTAGGACAGTCGATAAGTATTGTACATACAATTTTTAATCATGGGGTTTAAACCTTCATTTATTTTACCTTACTTTGGTGTAGAGGCAGAAAAACTGGTGCCATATCCATATTTGGAATGTTATGCTCTATCACTGCCACCTTGGCTAATAGGAAGGGATTGTGGGTTTACTGTAGCTATAGTTGAATGCTTGCAAATTGAAGAGATTTGTAGAATAGTCTGATCTTTAGTCAGGGATCTTTGGATCTGCACAAACTGTTGGATTGCATGCTGTCTGGGGTTGAGGAAACTTAGAGTTTATAACATTTGGAATTCCTAATTTTAGCCCTTTTCACAGTGTGTCATTGTTCCATTAGCTTTAGTCTTACCCTTGAATGAAATAGAAAAATAGCTTTAAATGGAGTTTGTTAATTCCTCTTTTATTACTGGTTTGGTTTTATTGAATTTCATTCTCTGGTTTTTATGGCTTCCTGGACTATCTTTCTAAATTCTCCTTATTATCATGCAACCCAGTAGTCGGTTGTAAATCCCGTTGCTACCGGTTCGTGCGCGCGCATGCGGAGAAGCATCCCGGGCGGGTGGGCAGAGCCTCCCGCCACCGCTGCTACCGGTTCACCGAACCAGGCCGAACCGGGAGCAGCCCACCGCTGATGCAACCCCCTAACTGCAGTGATGTTGAAATAAATAGGAATACCTTCTGAAATTATTCCTGTTTGTTTCTGAAATGTTTTATATGCCACAGTAGAAGATATGTCAAATAATGCATCATTAAAAATGTGCTTATATGTCGGAATATTTAACTCTTTTTAAAGATTCTCAGCTTAATTTTTATATAAGAAAATGGCACGCTGTTTAAATCATTCAGTCAAAATCGTTTAAACTAGTTTCTGTGCAATTAAATGCTCTTTTGATATTCCTATTTCAAGTGAAGGGATGCAACTTTAATTAATGAACCCACATAAAATAGTTTCACATGTGAAAAACAGTGCCACTGTTAGCCTGAATTGCATTGCTACATTCCTTTTAAATATCATTGAGATGTGTCATAGTTATATATGAAACCTTGATATTAGACCAATTTATAAGAAAGAAAATCTAGGGAATTGGAACTTCCACCCATATCACATACACAAGACAGAACCAGCCATTAATCTGAGTAGTATAATATAAATAATATTGGTATAGTAGCAGAACTGCTGAGTGGTTAAGACACCAGTTCAGAAGTGTGAATCATTTCTGCCTTGAACTCATTAGGTCAGGGAGATGCAAACTTTTTGAGCTGATAGATAACTTTCAATTTTTGCTGTAGATGCTCTCATAAAAACAGTTCCTGTGAATGTGAGGGGTTGTCTATTGTCAAATGGCTTCATAGTGGTCCTGGCCAATTTCAAGGTGTTCATTTGCCAGGTTGTTCCCCATCTTTCCCTCTAGATCCCCACAAATAATTTCACTCACCTCCATTTTCTTTTGCCTTTTGCAACTCAAGCACAGTGCTGTTTTCATTCATTTCTTGGAATGTCTAGATGTAGCTTTTACTCTTGGAAATAAAATAATGTTTTCTTTTGCATGCCTGTGCATGTGCGTATGCACATACACAAAAATATGCATCCATACACTGCTACATGGGAATGTACACATTAAATCCAAATCACCTAAACCATTGCAGCATCCTCATCACTTGGGTCAGAATCATTCATGAAGAATGTGGATAATCTAGGTATGACATTTTCTGCTTTCGGGTTTATTTTAATCAAAATATGATGATGTTATTATAGTGCCATCCTGCTTCCCAATATATAACATATTAAATTAAACATGCTTTCCAGTGTGTGGCCTATCATAGCTTTATCATTCTCAGTTAGGTCAACTTCCAGTTCCAAGTTATCATGATTGCCCAAAGCTGGAAGCTCTGTAATAAGAACCAAGTTAAATTGCTATTTGATGCCCTTAATATCTTTCTCTCATGCTTTGGGGTTAGCATCATGTTTCCATGCACCAACAAGTATTTCCTCCATACTGCTTTACTATCTAAATGTGTTGGCTTCTAGATGGATTGTTTTCAATGAAAGGGATGCTCTTCAGTTAGCGTTAATTGAAAGGGTACTGGTGCATGATCAGATATAGTACTGGTTGTATTATCCTTGACTCACTGAAGTAGACTAGTTGCTGTTATTAAAATTAAGTGTGTAAAAGAAAACAAAATCCACGGAAAACATCTCACTCAAAGAGCAATTGTATAGAATCAATAATGATGAGAATCAATGCAGTTGCTCTGTTACATTCAAAACCTTGCCAGATTACTTCAGTCAGAGCTGTAAAATATTCTTCATTTATACATCCTCTCCCATCAAACTGGCTACAGTACCTTCAGTAAGGTGTGTACCTCTTGACTCATTTGGGGGGAAATATTGGGCATTTGAGAATGTTAAAGATCACGCTGACCAGTGACAGCTCTTAGCATTTCCTTGACTTAATATTAAGAATTAATATTACACGGAGGTACATCCTCCAGTTGCCCTAAAGTTCCCTCCCCTGCCCCCAGGGGAAAGGGGCTTCTAGTTTCATTTTGAGGACATTTCTGCTTTTTGCTGTTTTTAGCTGATTTGATTTGCAAAGTGGGGGGACTTATTATTTACAGTCTATCACTCTCCATCCTGATGTGGAAAAGGCTCACTGTAGAAATACCTTCCTGATATCTTCCTTTGGGACTGAATTGAAGTCCAGGAATCCAGGCAGGCTGCAGATTGCTGGTCATAATTGTTGCCAAGGCAAGATGCTGCCTCCTGTTGCCAATGTGAAAAATGCTTCACTGTACTTAAGTGAAAATTTCTTCTCTGGAAAAGAAACAAATCTGAAAGCTCTTCTTTATAACAATGATAAAATAATGACGAAGAATATTGCTTTCTGTTGATCCCCTTAGGATCTTGCCAATCTTTTACATTTCTGGACCAGCAGCTTGTTATACTGCTGCAAATTCCGTCCTCTGACGAAATGTCGCTCAATAATCAAACCGATTTCTATATTTTTGCAATATAAAAATTATGAATGGATGTATTGAACATTTCAGTAAAGCCTTGTTGTGGGAAAAATGCCCACTTAAATAAAAAAGAATCAAAAAGGATTTGGATAGAGATGCAGTGAAGCATGTTTATTGGTATAGAAAACCACAGTGATCACTGAACTACTTGCCAAAGAAACACAGAAGAGTCCCAAAGACCTGCAAGATTACAGATTATATATCCCCTGAAATAATACGAGAGCTGTAGTGGTGCAGTGGTTACAATGCAGTACTGCAAGCTAATTCTGCCAACTGCCAGGAGTTCAATTCTGACTGGCTCAAGATTGACTCAGCCTTCCATCCTTCCAAGGTCGGTAAAATGAGGACTCAGATTGTTGGGAGCAATATGCTGTAAACTGCTATAAATTGCTTAGAGAGGGCTGTAAAGCATTATGAAAAGTAAGTGCTATTGCTATATGTAAGGATTACATGGGAAAGCAAATAAAAACATGACCATTACAGTCAGAATGAAGCATCTGATAAGAACAAGGAGTGACCTTACTAAGGGTTGACCCAATGCCTCTAAATTCTACTTTTCTAAGAAAGCTCCAAGACTAACCTTCTCTCCTGATACCACCACCTTCTAACATAAGCAACATCCCTTATTGTGTCCATATACTGGGTCCTTTTACTCCCAAGGAAAAGACAACAAGCTGGCTTTTGTTATCTGTGTCTTCCCTTACCAGGATCATTAGCTTGCCTGTTTCTTTTGTTACACAATGCAGAATCCCTCGCAGCAATCATGTATGTGAGGACAGACTATAATTTGTCCCCCATAGATCCTCTTATGAGAACATGAAAATGGATGGCTCTAGGCCTTATTGTAGCATTCTCCTGAAAGGTCTTACATGGAGAGAGACAATATTTTCTCACAATGAATTTACAACAAAGAAACTGAGTTTCAGAACTCAGATAATGAGCTTCTGAGTCCTGAAATATTCACAAAATATTCTATATGGTTCTATTCTATATTCTATATGGTAATGTTGCTCTGTAGTTTGTTTCTCCCTTTGCTTGCTCAGAAACACCATGGCTATAAATTTCTCTCGCTCATTTTTACAGATCTGGAAGAAAAGTTAATATTGTGTAAAATGTGTGCCTTTAGCAATAACTTGTTAAGAGCAACTGAATATTGGTTTATCATATATAATTATACTTGAAAACTAATTTAGAATGACACAGAAGGAAGGTAGTTAAACAAAACCAAAATACAATCTCTATCTGAATGTCTTCAGGGAATTTTTGCAAAACGATTGGAAGGGACAGCCTTTATGAAACTATACTCCAGAAATGGAATCACTGTATAATTCAAAGCATATATAGTGAGAATCTAAAAATTATTTATTTGTTTTTGATTGGAAATTCTCAAGAAATGTCAAAATATGCATATTTGGAATATTGCTTATAAATTAATGATCTAATTGATTATAAGTAGACAAAGAATAAAAGCAGAGCATATAAAGCTGGTGTGAAATGTTCCTAATCAGAATTTTGGCAAGAATACTCCATCCTGTTCCTTTCTTCCTCTTCTTCTCAATGCTTTTGCATAAGTTGATTAAAATTCCATGGCTTCTAATTATTAACTTATAGTAATGTGGTATCTATGTATCATATGACACCACCCTTTGTTGAATCATGGATTGTTGAATCGGCATAGTTTGTTGTAGTTACTTAACTTGTTAAACCACAAGTCATGTCTTAGAAATTGAACTGTAAGCTTTATGTAGCTCAGCACAGCCTACACTGACTGATAATATCTCCTTAAGGTTTCAGACAAGAAATTTTCTCAGTTCTCTTTTAAGAAGCCAAAGATCTTTGTACCTCAAGCAGACTGTTTTCCAACAATCTATGACCTGTATTGAGCACACTCATTTCTCTCTGCCCTTTCTAGGTTTTTCACCCTTAAGATTCTTTATTTTTTAAAAAAACATTCAGTGTTTCTGTAGTAGACCTTTTAATTCCTCTAAAATGCAGATCCAATTTCTTTATTGATGAAACCTGCAGTTCCATCTTCATAAGGATAAACATTCAGGTAATGGATTTATTATTCATTTATCTTTCTCCCAACACATTTTCAGACTCTGTAACAGAGCAACATCCCTAACCAATAATACAATACCCTTTTGGTAGTTTTCTGGTAACGCTGAGAATGTTACAATTAAAGACAAAAAAGTTGTTTGGGTGTTTGACAGGTGGTCTGCAGGGGATCAGAAAAGACGAATCACCCTTGTCATACACCTGTGAATCTCAATGTTGCTGAAACAGATTTATATTGTGTAAAGAGAACTTTGTTGCTTGCATAAACATGATGGAGAGGAAAAACCCAAGGTGACCACCATTGAGTCTCATGCTCAAAATGAAGGGTGCTCTCCTGCTGTGCCCTCATTCCAGTCATGTCCGAGATGAGCTTTTGATGAAGCTTTTACTTTATAGATGCTTTTTAAATGATTCTAATCATTAGAGCACAGCAAGGCATCCCAACTTTTTTCTCAGCAAGTGTTGTCAATATATAGGTAGATTTTTTTAAAAGGAGGACTTTTAATAAAGCAATGGAGGAAATGTAGAAGCAAATGAACTATTGAAAGACAAGAAAAGAGCAACTGAACTGAAAATAACTGAGGAAAGTAGGCTTATGTCAACCTTATTCTACTTAGTTAAAAATGTCTTTTTGCCTTAGTGTAATAGTCTGTTTAATGGATGTCTGGTCATGCATGCCAAGAAAGATTTAAAAAGTGAAGATGACAGTCCCAACCATCCACCATGACACATTAAAAAAAGACAGGACTTTGATTGCATGGCTGTGGACCCCCTCCTGAGATTAATAATTCTTAGCTCTAAATCTGAAAAGACACACTTTTCTTTATTTTCCTTGAATAAAAGATAAGCATGTCTGCCCTGCAATTTGACACATAGATCAGACTTCCCAGAACAGGCAAAATGACAAAGTCACAGAATCATCGTCAGATTAAAAATCCAAATCAAAGTATTTCCCAAAGATACGTGAGATACTCCCCTGAGCATCCCAAGGAAAGGGCCCAAGTAGTAATCAAATCTCCTGTATTGGCTGATGAAGTATTTGTTATTTTTAGCCTCCACTGTTATGGCTGCTATATGGAATTTGATATTGGTCAGTTTCAGGATGGGATGGGGGGGTGGGGAGTTGGGTTTTTATTGATATTCACTACCCATAAATTATGAAGTGGGCATCCTTGTAAACTCTATAAATAAGTAAATTTTCAATTAGAAGTTTGATGGAATATTCGTTTTCTTTTTTTGTAGGAAATATGATTAAAATGGGCAGCACACAAGAGAATAAAGTCAAAATCATAGGTGTGGATTTCATTTTAGTTCCGAAAAAAAATAATAATTGAATATGCTTGGCACTTTTATTTTTCTGGCAAAACAATTTTGATTTGTATAACGTTCATTTAGTGATTGATTTATATTCTATTCTTCTGTTGACAGGATAGAATTGTACAATTAAATATTTTTCCTTCAAGCAAACATTACATTGAAAAGTTTGATTAATGAAATCTTAATGCTACATTGTACAGTATGTAAAATATTTATTGTGAAGCTTCCTTTCTGTTTTGATAAGTTCTAGAGTACATGCAAAGTGATCTATTTTCAATGAGAATCATTGTGGTTGGGGGAGAAACATCTTAAAACTTTCTTTCAGCTCCTGATTTTTATAAATTCCATCCCCTTCTTTGTATATTCTAAAATCACAACTAGAACCATATTCTGATATATATATATATATATATATTGAAAAACGAAACTTTCCTGGTTGGGGATTAGAAAATCCCCCTTTACAGTCATGGAGGCTCCAATTTATATTAGGGAAAGCATTTGCTTTCATTGGCGGGGGGGGGGGAAGTCAGCAACATTGTGCATACTTTACACTTCTTGCAGGTTGTCTTTTAAACATCATATATATTTATAGTATACCTATATCTATAATATGTAATATAGACAGCAATACACATACTTTAGAGATACTGAGGAACAAGGATGGCAATACCCTACCCTAAACATGAATGGCAATGGAACTCTTTATATTGCCGAACTGAAAAAATATCCATATTGAACACACATTGTATTACTGCAAGTATAGGTTGTCATATGTTTTTATCATGTGAAATAATTTAATAGTAAATTCTACCCTCTTTCTTCACTAATGATGATGATAATTATATTGCATAGGAATGATGCAGATGAAGATGGAAAGTTCTCATGCCGTCTGACCTGAGAACATCCAAGAATCATGAACAATTGTGCAGATTTTGACAAGAAGTCAAAAGAACCATCAAACTACATGTACCACTAATAATCCCCAAAACCAGGAAAAACAAATTACCCATAACAATAAGGAAGCTTCAGTCAAAAAAACACCCCTCTTTAGTGCAAAAACAAAACTGGCTACGTAGCTAACTTCAAAAGTTGCTACAAATCCTTATGCCGACAGATAAAGGCAGAATGCACCAATTATCACAGCAAACAAGAAGAAAACCTACTATGCACGAAATCCACCTGGGCCTTCTATAATTTTGTAAACAACAAACTTAAAGACTCAAGATCCATCCCACCACTAAAAGGACCAAACAGGACAGACTGCAATGATGAAACCATTAAGGCCAACCTCTTCAGTTCAGTCTTTGTAAACAGCAACAGATCTTGCCCCACATTTCCCAATCATACCACAACTAATCACAATGATCTACTACATGTCGATTTCACAGAAGATGCCATTGAAAAGGCACTATGCAACCTAAAACCATCTCTATCTATTGGCCCTGATGGACTATGTGCCTACTTCTTAAAAAAGCTCTCAACCACCATAGCAGAACCTCTTAGCATAATCTATGAAATATCTTTCAAAACCAGCTTCTTGCCTAGCTTATGGTCACTAGCCACGGTCATCCCTATCTTCAAAAAGGGTGACCCCAGCCTAGTTGAAAATTACAGACCAATCTCATTATGTTGTGTCACATGCAAAGTCATGGAATCAGTCATAAACCAATCCATTACCCTCTATTTAGAGACCAACAACCTATTCTTAAACAAGCAGTTTGGCTTCAGAAAAAAAATTATCCTGCAACCTGCAACTCTTACACTGTAAAAACATATGGATTTCACAACTCGACCATGGTAAAGCAATAGACGCAATTTATATATTCTGTAAAGCCTTCGATTCAGTAGTACATGACAAACTACTTCTAAAACTAAAATCTTATGGCATTCCCGGATCCCTGCATAAGTGGATAGCTGCGTTCCTATCAAACAGGCAACAAGTAGTCAAAATAGGGAACGCCCTATCAAACCCTGCAGCAGTTGACAGCGGTGTCCTCCAAGGAAGCGTTTTAGGACCCACACTCTTTATACTTTACATAAACGACCTTTGCAATCAGACTATAAGTAACTGCGTTCTCTTCGCTGATGATGTAAAACGATTCAACACCACCGACAATACTGCTACCCTACAAACAGACCTTGACTATGTGAACTTCAAATCTCAACCAACAAATGCTCTGTCTTACACATTGGCAAAAAAAATCAGAACACAAGATACAAGCTGGGCAGATACAACCTCGTAGACGACCCTCACTCTGTCAAGGACCTTGGAGTACCCATCTCAAATGACCTAAGTGCCAGAGCTCACTGTAACAGCATTGCAAAAAAGGCATTAAGAGTTGTTAACCTAATCTTGAGTAGCTTCTTTTCCAGTAATATCGAACTGCAAACTAGGGCATACAAAACTTTTGCTAGACCAATTCTTGAATACAGCTCATCTCTCTGGAACCCGCACTGCATATTAGACATTAATACAATCGAACGAGTCCAGAGATATTTCACGAGAAGAGTCCTCCACTCCTCTGCTCACAACAGAACACCTTATGCCATCAGACTTGAAATTTTGGGCTTAGACAACTTAGAACTTCACCGTCTTCAATCTGACCTAAGCGTAGTATATAAAATTATGTGCTACAATGTCCTACCTGTCAATGAATACTTCAGCTTCAATCACAACAATACACGAGCACCAGAGGTGGGTTCCTACCGGTTCGGAGCCGTTAGTAACTTGGCGGCCTGGATCACTGGAACCGGCAGTGACCCAGGCCTGCCACGCCCCCGAGCCGGTTCTCTCGGCGGCGCCATAGGCAGCGCCATCTTGTTTTTTGCTTCTGCGCATGCGCAGAAGCCTTTTTTTAGTACTGCGCATGCACGCACACACACGCGAAGCAAGTGCACATGCAAACCGCCCGCGCGGCGCATCCCTGAGCAAACTGGCAGTAGAAGAATCCAGAACCCACCTCTGACGAGCACATAATAGATACAAACTTATGGTAAACCGCGCCAAACTTGATTGCAGAAAATACGACTTCAGTAACAGAGTCGTTAATTCCTGGAATGCACTACCTGACTCTGTGGTTTCTTCCCCAAACCCCCAAAACTTTACCCTTAGACTGTCTACTGTCAACTTCACCCCATTCCTAAGAGGTCTTTAAGGGGCGTGCATAAGCGTACCAGCGTGCCTACCGTCCCTGTCCTAATGTTCCCTTTTATTCGTACCCATTTCATGTATTCATAGCTATGTTTATACTTATATCTGTTATCTAATACATGCTTGACTAAATAAATAAATAAATAAATAAATAAATAAATAAATAAATAAATAAATAAATAAATAAATAAATAAATAAATAAATAAATAAATAAATAAATATTATCTCAATACGCCTTTGTATGATGCTTGAGAAAACCTGGGAGCAGGCAATTTGCTACCAGTTCCTGAGTTTTGGAGAAAGGCAAATATGCTTATGTTCAAAAGAGAGAGAGGAAAAAAAGGATCCAGGTAATTGCAGACTGTTCATCTTGTTGCAGATGCAGGGAAAACTCTGGAACAGACTTTAAAGCAGTCAGTTTGTGAACATTGGGCCAGTGTGCATGTATGAAGAATAAATCATGGCAAATTCGCATGACAATTCACCTAATTGTATGCATTTTGGTATGCAGCCATCTTTACTGTTGCAAACTGTATCACAAAAATTTTTAAAACTACAGATTCCGGCAATATAACTGTATTTCTCTTCACCTGTACTATTTTTTAAAGTAAGAGTTGGTGATGTCTGTATGAAAAAAAATGAAATACTTTCATTTTCAGAAGTTTCAAGACCTAGATAATCAGATGGGTTCTCCATTGAATGCCCAATTTCAGCTGAACTGATTAGGATGCTTCCAAAATTATTTGACAAACGTTACTTGAATTTATTATCAGTAGTCCATACCAATTCCGTGAACAGCTAGCGAAGCATGAATCTGATGAGACCCTGATCTGGATATCACATTTCCAATAGCAAATTGTGAGAATGGCAGACTAGTCACATAACTCTGGAGATGTGCAGATAATTAACTTCCGGGTGGAGTGCATGATGACCAACACATCTATATGCTGTGGGAACAACCCTGAGGCAAAGACTGACAGCCAGGCGGTGATCCAAAGCTAATGGAGCTTCCCTGAACAAGTCACAAATTACCCACTGGAGCATTGGAAGGCAGCTTATTGCAATGAAACCCAGAGGATCTGAAATCAAGAGAACAATTGACTGCGGAAGGATATGTTTTCATACGCAGAATTGAGAGAACGATTTAATAGAGATAAAAAGTTTACTGGAATTGAACATGGAATTTGAAATTGAATTGTACATGAATGATGAACATATGATTGCAAAATGTATTAACTGTTGCAGAGATTTGAAATGGAAGAAGGACAAGTTAAAGCCTGCATGAGAAAAAGGGCTAAGAACGTTGCCTATAACATACAGATGGATCTATATGGGAAGAAATGTGGGTAAAAGGATTGAAATTTACGTTGGGTTATAATTTAAGAGAGAATTTTTATCAAAAGATATACTACTGGTATATGACACCAGATGAATTATCTAAGATGTATAAAAGTGCATCTAATCAATACTGGAAATATGAAAAACACAAAGGGACATTTTACCATGCATGGTAGACTTATGAAAAAAAATTGGATACAAATATGTAGGAATCAAATAATTTTAAATGTTAATATTAAGATGAAATCTGAATTTTTTTACTGCGGCATTTGGACAATCGATTAGAAAGGATTTATGGAAGATTGATTTTATATATGGTAACTGCAGCAAGATTACTCTACGCACAACAATGAAGAAACACTGAAATACTCACAATGGAGGAATGAATTATAAAGACAGCAGAATTAGAAGTGGCAAAACTGACCTGTCTGAGCAGGGACAAAACAGCAACTACTTTTATAAAAGACTGAAAACCTTATTTATTTATTTATTTATTTATTTATTTATTTATTTGTTTGTTTGTCAAACATGTACAAGATAGCAGGTATAGGTATAAACATAAACATAATCAAAGTGAATACAGATAGATGAGGACAATAGGACAGTAGGACAGGGATGGTAGGCACGCTGGTGCGCTTATGCACGCCCCTTACAGACCTCTTAGGAATGGGGTGAGGTTGACAGTAGACAGTCTAAGGTTAAAGTTTTTTTGGGTTTGGGGAAGAAACCACAGAGTCAGGTAGTGAATTCCAGGCATTGATCACTCTGTTGCTGAAGTCGTATTTTCTGCAGTCGAGTTTGGAGCGGTTTACATTAAGTTTGTATCTATTGTGTGCTCGTGTATTGTTGTG
>QLTV01000972.1:8438538-8470443 GCA_003457575.1 Thermophis baileyi | reverse complement strand
GTCTGTTGTGTCAAATAGTTTGACATCGTCGGCGAAGAGAACGCAGTTGCTTATAATGTGATCACAAAGGTCATTTATGTAAAGTATGAAGAGTGTTGGTCCTAGAACGCTGCCTTGAGGGACACCACTATTGACAGGTGCAGGATTTGATAGAGAACTCTCTATTTTAACCACTTGTTGTCTGTTTGACAGGAACGCAGTTATCCAATCATGTAGGGGTCCAGAGATGCCATAAGATTTTAGTTTCAGAAGTAGTTTGTTGTGTACCACTGAATCAAAGGCTTTACAAAAGTCTATGTAAATTGCGTCTATTGCTTTACCCTGATCGAGTTGTGTAGTCCATATGTTTTTGCAGTGTAGGAGTTGCAGATTACAGGATAATTTTTAATTTTAATTTTATAGACTTCTTGCTGAAAAAAAGTGAAATGGGGATTTCTGGGTTTGCTGATTGAACAAATGATTGAATATGAGACAGAAGGGATCTTTGTAATGTAATTTTAAATAGGGAGGAGGGATAATAATTTTATAGTTGCTGAAAAGAAGGTTGGAAGTTCCTTCTTTTTTTCTAACTGCTTTATGTTTTATACTTTTTTCTATTTTCTAACTTTATATACTGTATTATTCGGACTATAAGACGCTCTGGACTATAAGACGCACCTAGCTTTTGGGGAGGAAAACAAGAAAAAAAAATCTGCCTCTGCCTCCCAGCAATTTGCCTCCTTGCAGCAAACAGCAAACAGCCTGGTCAGCTTCAGCACAGCCTGATTTAGCATGAGCAGCTGATTGGCGGTTGGATTGGCCTCCCAGAATACCACCTATCAGCTGTTCCAGGCTGCGGGGATTGCCACTGCCACCTATCACCACCTCCATTTGCCCCATTTTCAGCCTCTGCACACCCTGTTTTCAGCCCATTTCAGGTGGTGGGGATCGCTGTCGCTGCCGCCTAACCCCGCCACCTGGAACTGGCTGAAAATGGGGCACGCGGAGGCCAAAAAAGGGATGCACGGAGGCAGAAAATGGTGTGCGTGGAGGCCAAAAATGGGGCGCCCAGAGGTGGTGAGAGGCGGCAGCGATGGGCGACGATAGTGGCAATGGGCGGGGGCAATCCCTGCAGCCTGGAACAGCTGATAGGCAGTATTCCGGGAGGCAGATCCAACTGCCAATCAGTTGCTCGTGCTAAATCAGGCTGTGCTGAAGCTGACCAGGCTGTTTGCTGTTTGCTGCAAAGAGGCAAATTGCTGGGAGGCAGAGGCTGGCGGGGGCCCCTCTGCGTGTCCTGTTTTCACCAAAAATGGGCCCGTTTTTGGCGAAAACAGGACGCACTGGGGAGGGGTTCGGGAGGGCAGGGCTTCAGCAACATTCACTCTATAAGATGCACAGACATTTCCATCCACTTTTTTGTGGGGGAAAGTGCGTCTTATACATCGAAAAATATGGTATATAGTCATGTCTATCTTTTATCTATGTAAAAAAATTCAGTTAAAATTATATATACATATGGATACAGTAAAACACACACACACAAATTTATCAAGTTATACTCTCTCCTTTCATTCAGAAATAGTGGGGAAAGTTTGCATTAAGTGTTATGTGAAAAATTCAACTATTATATCACATGCACATAATCTGATATTTATTTACTTATTTATTTGCCATTACATGAACATGTATACAAGCTATTCCTCTGTAGCAAATGTATATTTGCATACTTTCCCTAGAGCACCACAGAACCACATTTTTAGCTAGCAAGGAAAAAGAAATTGATTTTGTGTAGTATCATTAGGTGTCAAAACAGCTATAACAAATTCTAAAACTGGTTACATAATTTACATAATTGCTTATGCAAATTACATAAATACTACAGAGTACATAAAATTCACAGCCTTCCATAAAATTCACAGCCTTCCAAACATTGCTGGTATCCCAGGACAGTGACAATGGTAGACAACTAGCAAAGTTTTCACTGACTGTAATCAACACCACTGTACTTTATTCTGAATGACAATAAAATCTCCAGTGGGACATATTTCACACCTGGAAGCTCTCTTCAAGTACAAATGAAATTCTTTTCTAAGTTTGCCATTAGCAGAAATACAATATTATATTGCATTTATTGTACAGCATATTGTATATATCTATACAGTATATCTGTAATACGTTTTCCACCATCAAAGATGATACCAGCCAGAGCATAGAACAACACAAGGAAGTAGTGCAAGATCAAAAGATGTGGAGAGACCTGGCCCATAGAATCACCAAGAGTCAGACATGACTAAATGGATGTCGTCGTCGTCATCATCATCATCATCATCATCCATGTTATTCATGTTTTATATTATTGTTCTATCCAGCATAATGATAGTAGAATTTAAGTAGGGAACATTATTGAAGTTTGGTAATAATAACATGACATTTTGTGGGTTTTCAAGTCAATATGTAAATATGCCAGTAAAAAGGGCTTCCCAGAACCATAAACAATATACACTTAATTCCAATGTGCCCTTTGCTTGATATTTTTAGTAAACATGGAATATAACAAGCATGACAATATTAGTTTATGATGCAAGACATATATCAAACAGAGATTTGATGTTGGAAATTCCAACATTTTATTGCATAGTGATTTTTTTCTAATGTAATTAAATTTCTAATGAAAAGACTGCTGGTGATGGAGAATCTTGCCAACTGATGCTTTAGTCCTAAGAGATATAGCAGTGAGGTATACTACAGAAGCTTTAATATAATCACTATGATTTTTGCATAACACTTTGTTTTGTTTCATTGAATGAAAATACTCGGTGATCTAATATATTGTATTTTTAGGATTGGCATTATTAGATTCCACTTCTTATGGATTTATAGTATTTCCATATATATACCATACTTGTTATAAAGAAGAATGGATGAAGATTGTTATGGAAGTATCAAGCTGCATTTATTTTGTTTAACATAGCATGTATGAAGGGTACAAGATAAAATGTGCTCTTGAGAATACTTAAACATATTCTTTGACTTCACTAGGAAGGAAAATATATTAGAGAAGTGTGTTTATATTATGGGGAAAGAAGTAAACTTCTCATAGATTCGTTGGCTCTAGAGCCAAATGTATTAAAACACTTCAAAAAATAAACAAAGTTTAATCAGTTTCACAGCAGATAGGATTATTATTTTAAAAAAACCCTAAAGTCTATGTACCGTGTTTCCCCGAAAATAAGACCCTGTCTTATATTTTTTTGAACCCTAAAATAAGCACTTGGCCTTATTGCCATGCACTCAAAAGCCCGATTGGGCTTATTATCAGGGGATGTCTTATTTTGGGGGAAACAGGGTATGTAAATCTTAGTGAGCCTGGTTCAACAGAACATCTAGCTGCAAAATGTTTTCCATTTGCAATTTTGGGGATTTTGCCTTTTTTTTTTAAAAGAACACTGTTATCGACGTAAGAGTAATAATACCAGTTCATGGGATGACATACACTCAGAAACAATACTGATGCAAATACATAACAATTTCCTAATCAGATATATGATAACCTAGGTTAGAAGTACCCAACTTTGATAGGTTTGAAGGGCACAACAGGCTGGGCATACCATCTTGAGAACTTATCTCCAAAGTACGTGGGCCGACAATCCATTTTGGGAGGAACTGTTTTCAAAGGCAGCATTATATAAAATAAATTACGATATTTAAATCTGGCTGTTATTAGAACATGTACTGTGTTATGATAGATGATAAGACACTTGATCTAATTTCTAAAGAAAGAAATATGGCTATAGCACCAGTTCATGAATTGGAAAAAAAAAACTAGTGGAATTTGCTCTGAACCAATAGATCTATTTTGAAGTGGACAGTGTTTGGTCTCAGTTGTACCTCATTTCCACATTGCACCTACATCTGCTGAAGATATGAAGCCTCACCCGGAATAGGTTATATATCAGCTTTTTAAGATTAAAAAAAAACAGTCTGTCTAGAGTTCTTACATTTAGTTGGGATTGAGCTTCATGTTATTGACCTTGTCTAAGCCATTACTATATCCAGAAGTGATAAATTTCTTGTTTTAAAGATCATGCAATGAAAAGAGAAAAAGAGAGCAATATCCTGAGGTTCTTCACAATTTAAAAAGGGTAAAATGCATTTTTGAAGGTCAAAAACCAGTGAGTTAGTAGGCAAGGCTCCATGGAAAAAGTTAGCTTTCAACTTCCACTTGACATAGTTTTTTGTTGTAGATAATATTCCTACTATCATTATCCCCACACCTAAACATCTCCTGAGAACAATTTGTTGTCTGGCATATCAAGGTCATAAAACAGACCATTAGTAGTAGAGTACGTACAGTGCGGAGACATTGCCAGGAGCATGCAGAATTTCTCACCATACTGAGAAAGTTAACAGTATTCAAATTTTAAGTACAAGTTTCCATAGCAATATCTGTAAGAAAACAACTTTTTTGTGTGGGGGGGGGGAGTATATTATACAACTGTAACAACAAACCTCTCCTTGAAATATTGGTTACTTTACTATCTCTAGAAGTGTAATAGGAGGAATTGCCGAGAATCTCAAAGAAATAAAGCCCATTGACTAACACAAAAAACAGATATTCCAGAACTGTCCCTGGATTCCTCCTGATGAATCTCTAGCCAGATTTTAAAATAATCTTCTGCTAGGACACAGGTCACAAAAATGGCCACCATGGAACTGTCTTTAATATCAACAAATGACAAAATTAGACCCCTGCTTCTGACAATATTGGACTTTACAGTTATTATTGTGATTATAGATATTTGAATGAAATATCAGGTTAAAACACAGAGCAAGCAGATGGGAGGAAAAAGCAATTATAACAGTTTATTCTCAACAATGGAATCTATGTTGAAACCATATGATTTCAGAACTTTTGCTTTTGCAAGCAAACCAATAAAAACCTAAAATATGATGCCAACAATATATTAATCTTCAGCCTATTTGGCTTATTTCTAAGACTCCCTAGATCTCAAGATGAACCACAGCTTTAGCTGACATTTGGAGAACTCACAAATAGACATGGTTGCTTCTTTTCCAAGTAAGACCAATCCTGTGCACCTATCTATTTCAATCCATGGAAATACCTCTAACAAATCAGTTAAGTTTTGGGTAAATAAACTTTGACACAGCCATTAGATTGGAGCATGTGGCTTTATAATGAAATAAGCTCACATTTCATCATCTTATATTCTGAAGGGCAGAATCAATAATTTGCGTTGTCATGAATCTGCTACAATTCAGCTGCGGCAGTTCAATAGTAGTTCAACATCTTCATATTCAATGGTTTTTTTTTTTTTGGTAAAGTTTGTTTATATATTAATTGCTTGCCGTCCAATGTGGTGCAAAATAATTCCATGGAGAGAAATCACATTATGCAAGTGCATGGTGAATTGACCTGAAACAGAAATGTAAATTTTAGTATTTGTTTTTTGATGTTGTGTAATAATGGTCTGGTAAGATATTAATAAAATCTAATCTCATGCTTATTGAAAATGTGTTCTGCCATAGTACCTTTGGACATGGTTCTGTTCTTCAATATGTGGTGTGTATCTTGTGTCAAGGGAATTCCAATTTGTTGATTAAGTTCAATACCTATGTATCTATTAACAGAAATTGGAACATCTTGTTGTTTTGCATTCTTTATAGCTAATCCTTAGAGTCCATTCGAAAAAATATATATACATAGGGGGTTTGTTTGTTTGTTTAATTCCAGATGTTACCAAACCACAATCAGGTATTGCAATATGTGATTCATTCTGTGGACTAAGACTTGTCCTGCAGCTATCAAGGCAGCTTTGAGGTCTAATTAAATAGCAGACATAGCAACATGGAGCACTTCCAGCACAGAAAAATTATCTAGCCTGAGGCTGCACCTAAGGCTATCATTATTCCCTAGTTCTTAAGCCATAGGAAATGTCCTATGTCAAAGAGGTAAAACCTTTGGCAAACTAGACAGGAAACAAAGAGATCACAACAAAACAGAGGCAGAAGGCTTCCTTTGTATCAAAGATGCATCCTTGGTGATAGCTCAGTTTTATAGGATTTGTACCTGGTCTTTCAACTTCTCCAAATGATTTTGTGGAAAAATAGAAAATGCAGACTAGGATAAAGTAAAAAATTTTTTTAAACTGGATCGGATCCAAACGTTGCCTCTCTCTATCACATATTAATTCCCAGAGTCAAAGATCTGCAAAATGTTGATCACTGATCAGTAGACAAGTTCCGACCACAGTCCTGAATCTCAGATTAAATTCTAGGTCTGATATCGGTAACCTGATGAAAAATGTTTCCAATGATGTGATTTTATTTATTTTATCTATTTATTTGACTTATTTAAATGATTTATATGGTTGCCCATTTCACAACAGTGACTCTGGGTGTCATTCAAAGATTAAAAATCTATGGGGGAAAAAAATCAGGTTCTCTTGTCACACATTCTTCCCACCATAATCAGAACAAAAACTAGAGTCCATGGAGTCAGTTCAGAGGTGGGTTCCTCCCGGTTCGTACTGGTTCTCCCGAACTGATAGCGACCCACTGGTGACATCACTATAACGTCACCGATCCGGTTCGGTTGGTGCCAGTCTGTTTTTGCCGCCATCTTTTTTTTTTGAATTTTTTTTGAATTATTTTTTTTGAAATTTTGTAAAAAAAAAAAAGTCTTCTGCGCATGCACAGAAGCCAAGTTTCCGGCACTGCGCATGCATCGCCATCTTGTTTTCGGCATGGTTTTTTTTTAAAAAAATTTAATTTTTTTTGCACTGCGCATGCGCATGCATGGCTGCGCGGCGCGGGAGGAAGTGAACCGGCAGCGAGGTAAGTTAGAATCCATCCTTGAGTCAGTTACCTTAAAAACAATAGCAAAATGGTTTCCAAAATAAACATTTTCCCCAAACCAATTTTACATATTTATTTTCCTAAACACAATAAAGAATTATGTTGGGCTCTGAGTGTTTTGGGAGCAGCGTTATTGAATAAATACTTGAGGGGAAAAAAACCATTTACAGAAATGATTTAGCAGAAGAAAACCAGTATTTCTTCAATGAAATATAAGCAGCAGAAGAGTAGGAGAGACTGAAAATCATTTTTAGACAAAATGGACGCCATACAACTGTAATAAATAAATAAAATGGACCATCTATAAATGATTGTGTCAATTTTCTACAAGATAATACCTTCCTGATTTCTAAGCCCCGAAGGCTTCTCTACCAATTACAACATTATCCTGTTGGAATTCAGTCTGGGTCTTTTCTATCTTATCCAGACCCACACAGCTTTCAGACACTGAATCAAGACATTAGGGAGCACAGTAGGGAAAAAAATGAATTAAAATTATATATAAAGAAGACCAAACTAACAACAATAGGTAAAACCAACCAGAATTTACAGTACAATGAATACTGTATATTGAAGCATTTTCCTTTTAAATTAACCTTCAACAGTAAAGGATGAAACAGTGAAGGAATATACCACAGATTAGCATGTGGTAGAGCAGTCATAAAAACTTTGAAAAACTTTGAAAAGCAGGTGCTGTGGTGTCTCCACAAAGATGAGAACTGTGCAAGCCATTATATTCCTTGTGACACTCTATGGCAATTAAAGTTGAACATTGAAGAAACAGGGTAGGGAGGCTATTGATTATTTTGACCATTGCTGTTGGGAAAGACTCCTGAAAACACCATGGACAGGCAAGAAAACAAATAAATGGATCATTGAACAAATCAATACAGATTCCTACTTGAGGCACAAATGAACAGGCTCGAGTTATCCTTCTTCAGAACCATTATGTGGGTCAGTTGTCAGCTGGTTCGCATTCAAAGGAACAGAGCTTCCACAGGCAACAGATTCAGTAGGAGAAACAAAGTTCCGATCAATTGTTCCCAATAAGGGAAACCGGACTAATAGTAGTTCTTAAATAGAGCCCATGTCAATGAATCCAGCTAGTATTATTATTTATTAAATTTGTTTGCCATCCATCTCACTGCAAGGTGATTTTGAGCAGCTTACAACATTGAAAACAATAAATAATGCACAGGGGAGGGGAGGGGAGATCTTCTATTGGTCCATCAACCTCCTCCAGTGTGATACTCCACCATTGGGACTCCAGGCCAACAGGCAGAGCCAGGTCTTCAGGCTCTTGTGGAAGGTCAGGAGGGTGGGAATGGGAACCAATCTCACCTCAGAGGGCAAGCTGTTCCAAAGGGCCAGAGCCATGGCAGAAAATGCTCTTCTCCTAGACTTGCCAATCAGAATTCCCTGATTGACGGGGTTCACACCAATGAAGGAGACATGCCAAATTTCATGACTCTGCTTTCCATGGCATGTATCAGGATTGGGAGGTCTTTCCAGCTCTGGTTCCTCATTTTTATAGACAGGGCACAGTTGTTCCAGGTGATTACAGGTGGATCATCCTTAGATATTTGAATGCTTGTAGCTTTTTCAGGCTGAGGTCCAGGTGGTTTTCTCAGGTTCCCCATCATAATCCTCAAAGTCAAAGTTGGCCATGACACACAAATTCTTCTTTATATAATGCAGAATTAAGTTGTGATCATAACCATCTATTTAGATGGTTTTAAAAGGAGACAAATACATTCATGGAAAACTAAGCTATAAATTGCTAGTAATCTGCTGCTTCCTGAATTACAGACAACAGACGCCCACCTGCTAGGAATCATAAGAAGAAGAATGCCTTGCATCAGAGCTTCCTGGCCTTGTGTGTCAGGTTCCTGGTAAGGAATGTTATAGCTGGGCCACTGAACTGAATTCAGAAGGGCTGTTCCTTTGTTCTATTCATTGTGCTTTATAATTTTTCAGTTTTGCATGATCTTGAGCAACTTAAGATTGTTTAAATAAATGAAATGCATTCGAACACTCTCTTTACTACATCTAAGTATTCTGAATTTTCAATACCCGTCCATTCCAGGTGTAAAGCACACTCCATAGAAAGAAGAATCTTGATACAATCCTTTGGTGCAATTATATCACAATTTATGTTGTACAGGGTTCTATCAATATGCACACCTGAATTAAAGAAAAACAAGCAGGGAAGCAGGACAAATAGGTAGCCTGAAGCAACTGAAAACAGTGATGCATTCAAAAATACAAGTAAATGTAGGACTAAGCAAATATTTGAAATGATAATAGAAGAACCTGGATGGATTTGCTTAGCACCTCATGGATATACTATACCTTGAAACTGAAGGTATCATGAATTGGGCAGCCATGACTCAAATTTTCTAAACCCAACCTTAGCAGTGATCGTTATGCTTTATCCTACATTCAGTGTAGCTGTTGTCTGTCAAGGTTGCAGTGGGATATAGAAACCAGAACAGCTTTAGCTTCTGTCCTATAAGCTTCCTTACCACTCCATGTACAGTATACTTTAATAAGATTACTGCATAATATCCATACCTTGCTTTTCCAATAAGTAAGCACCTTTGCAGCACCTGGAAAAAAAACCCTATGCTTTATACATAAAAGCAGAACTACAGGTGGAAGCGTATCATTGTGACAAGCATCAGTTATGAAAAACAGCAACAAAACTAAAGGTCTGTATGGAAACATTTTCTATTTCCACAAGAAGGCTAGCAAAAGGGAATCTTTTGACTCTGATAAAGAAGATGTATAGTTGCCTGGGCAGTATCACCAAGAAAATAGACAATCAATCAGTGTCACTCTCTCCTACTCTTTCTCTCTCTCTTATTTGCACTTAATCGTTCACATTCACTGGGCTTCTGAGGCAAATCCTAAGGCCCAACCAGTTTAATATGAGCTCAGGCAGAGGAGATCCCGGATTGTTAAAACTTCAAAACATCTGCTAGGCTTTCAAACCAAGGCAGACAGTGATATAAAATGGAAGTTTATAGATAATAAAATACATAAACATCCCCATTCCATTTAGCGGGAATAGATAAATATAGTGAGCCTTCAGCAGAAGTCAACTACTTTGTCAGCCTAAGAAGAAAATAAATAGTCCTTTGCAATTGGATGAGGCATCTTGTATGTGGTAAATATTCATCAGACTAGAGCAAAGACATATCTTATGCAGCAAGAGATGCTGTGTGCAAGTCTTTTGCATTGTGCCTGCAAATATTGTCACTATTTTTTGTTGCCACAGGCAAACACTCCATGCTAGATGACGTGCAAGAGGTCGGGAAGATAATGAGGGTCACCTTTACAAAGGACTGCAATTTTCTTCTTTAGGAAAAAAAAATGGATTCATAAAGAGCTACTATGCCTTTGGAGACACAAGGAGGGCAAAATGAGATGAAATCTTTCAGTGAGAACGAACCCCAGAGCAATAAGAGACAGGCATTCTATCTATTTCATTGCAATCACAACAGTTCGGTGATTACACCGAGGGAGAACATGATGCACAGAGGCAAAGAAGGGAGAAGCAGAAGCTTCGTACAATGTCAGCACTTAATTTTGCCCCCTTCAGAATATAATTAGAAACTGCATTTCCCATATTCTGAATGAAAACTGCATGAAAATGGTAAAGAATCTCTTTCCCCTGCCCCTGCTAGGAGGCTACAAGGAAAGTCTCCCTAGTTTATGGCTTTGTTTGCAGTACACAAATAAGTGCAATTACTCTGTTTGTATACTAATTATTTGCAAATGCCTGTTATTTATCTCCAGTAGGCTATCTACTTATTTTAACTAAGGCCTGGAAATGAATCTATTAACAAAACGATTTACATCCTCTTTAAAATATTATTTAACTAAGTGATGCTTTCTTTGGTTTTCCAGTGAAGTTTTTTTTAAAAGCACCAGTAATTAATCGTTTTACACTTAGATTAGCCAGCTGAGAAAGCTGGAATCCAGGCAGGAGAGAGTTGAGGATTGTGAATAGTTGCCAAACAGGTGTTGTTTTGGGTAGGACAATGCTTTGGAATTAAGAGGATGCAAACAAAAAGAAGAATACCTGTGGGAACATCCACCTTGGGGAGCCACTATCTTTGTCCTGATCTTCTTGGAATTATTCTGGTTTCAGGAGTATGAGGAGCAGTTGCTGTATTTCTTAGCTTTTGTCCTGTGTGGTTGCAGAATCTGCTTCTGTTTGCATTGTGCTCACTAGTTCTTACACCATCTCTCTCTGTGCATGAGCTGATGAAGGATTTTGTTTTTCAACCAGCTGGCTATAGAATCAGAAGTGGATTAGGCTGAGAGAGGGACTGGTCCAAGGTCTCTAATTGGCTTCCAGGCTTAAGGGAGACTAGAACCCGGGTCTTCCTGCTTCTTGATCACTAGATGACATTGATTCTCAAAAATACGTGGTATGTGTGTACATATTTCAGTGGTAAATGCATTTCTCATTCATTGTGTAGAAAGTTAGCACCCACCCCTCTCCTAGAAGAATGAAATATTTTAGGAAATATTAAAAAGACAGAATATTATGTTTCCCCTAAAAGAGAAATAGAAATCTTAAGGGAGACAGAAACTCAGAGCCTCAGCTCCCTGCCCCCAGCAGATATTTGATGCCCATTGAGAAGGACTGGGCCAGTCTATCTACAAAACAAAAGACCTTCAGCTCCAGGGTGATGGGAAGACATGACCCTCCAGGACATAATAGGATTATCTAGCAGCAGGGCTCACTGCATTACAAAATCACCTGAGGGACATTGCATCAGCCCAAGGTTTAACCAAACTTGATTCAGACAAACATGACTCACATGGCCCCATTGGAGTCTGACTACAGCCAATAGAATACATGCTCTTGCCACAGGAACAGGAAGCTCAAGGGCAAGGCCCAAAAGAGGATGTAAATAACCCTCACTCTCCACTCCATGTGGTCAGCTACCCAGAATCACATGTGCTTGGTGGTTCTGCTCCATTAAACCATCTTTCCAATCAGCCTCCATGTTTCCAGTGTCTTTCTCCCCACTTGGAACTGAACCAGATGGATATTTTTTCCAACAATTGGCACAAACACTGAATATGAAGTGCCCCACAAGTTGACTAGACAATGTAGTTCCCTTTTCATTCATTTCCTCATTCTCAATGATAGACAGGAAACCCAGATAACAAACGCTCTAGCACAGAAATGCATTCAAGACAGAGACTAGAAAGTACACTCTTAGCAAATTATTTTGACTTGAAAATATTCATTGGTATCAATACATCTTTAAATTTCCAGTGGATTATAAAGACTGATTTAGGTGAGTAATCATATTTAGCAATATGTGTGTGTGCGCGTGCACATGTGCCTTTGAATCAGTGTTGACTATTGGCGATTGCCTGGACAAGTCTCTGAGGTTTTCTTGGTAAGATTTCAAAAGTGGATTGCCACTGCTTCCTTCCTAGAGTTGACAAACAGTGATTGGTCCAGGGTTACACAGTTGGCTTCATGCCTAAGACAAGACTAGAACTCATGGTCTTTTGGTTTCTAGGATTTTGTCTTTGACCTATGTACCAAACTGGCTCTCGTTTAGCAATTAGCTCTGCTTTAATATGAAAACCTCCATAAAGGAAAGCAAGACAAAAGGTTCCATATGAGCATTTTGGGCTGAAATGTTTGGAAAAGAGTTTTCCAAACTCACAATCCACTAGCCCAGGGGTCAAACCCGTCATCACAGCCGCATCACGTGACATATCGCAACTTTTCCCCCCTTCGCTAAACCGGGTGTGGGCGTGGCCAGCGCATGACGAATCCAGCCCACAGGTCGCGAGTTTGACAACCCTGCACTAGCCTTTTGAGGTACTCAGGACAACAAGCACAACTATGAGTACTAACTTAAATATATGGTTATTTTAATAGGATTTTACAACACTAAAAATTATTCTCTCCTTCTTTCCTTTTATGCTCTGGAAAACTAGGGAGGGTCCCTACTTAAAGTCAGTGACACTTCAATAGGGGGCTCAACACTTTCTTGCCTCACTTGAAAACATCTGCTGTATAATTAACCAATGTTGGACCACAATGCCCTGAATGACTCACTAGCAGGAAATTCCAGCTATTGTGGCCCAATGTCACTGGACAGCATTGACAAGGGAGCTCAAACCTGCTACTTTCCTCACCAAGCAGATGGAATTAAAAGAGGAATGAGCTATTATTCTAGGCCTGGCATGTCCAACCCATGGCCTGCAGGCCACATGTGGACCTGGACAGCTAGTAATATGGCTTCACAAGATTGCAAATTTTTGACATTGTTATGTGATTTATATACATATAAATATATTTATTTATATTTATATGTGATATGTGTTTATATTTATATGTGATTAATACTATATTATATATATGTGGCCCAAGACAATTCCTCTTTACTCAATGCAGCCCAGACAAGCCAAAAGGTTGGACACACATGTTCTAGGTTCATGCATCATATCAGGCACCCCACCACCACCTTTGGGAAATGAATTCCCCTCCCCCTTTTAAGCAAAAACTAATCAGGATCATGAACTCTAGTTTAAATGCAATAAAATCTGCTTCCGGCAAGTTTCCTCCTTTTCCCTGCCAGAAACAAAATGCCATTTACAGCAGATTATGTAACACACAAGATGTTCAAACATGTGTCTGCCAGAACATTCCTTTTCCCTCCCATCCAGATTTATTTTCTCTCTTTTTCAGAAAAGAATATCTGTCAAGGTTATTGGACTTTTGTATTAAGCAAATGATTAAAAAAACCCATGCTTAGATTTGCTCTTTCTGTACTTTTATATATAGAGAGCCTCTCTCAGGACCTCAGCAAGAGAAATCTGGATTCAGTGATGTGAGGAAAGTTTAAATCCCCATGTATGTATGATTGTATGTATGATTGTATGTATGTATGTATGTATGTATGTATGTATGTATGTGTCTACTCTAAACAGTTTTTGAATCAGAAACTTAAAATATGAGTTTCATCATCCTAACTATTGGGCCCTATAAGACATTTGAATATGATCAGATGCCCATTGAATTTTCTCCTCCTTAATTATATTGAATTCCTCCATTGTATTCACACCATTCCTTTTCAAAAGCCGCATGAACTTTTTTGGAGGAGATGACCAGGGTGAGCCTCAGGGAGGGGTCAAATGTGTCATCAGTCTTGAATCCCTTCATGCCCACAACAGATCTAAGGCCAGCCTACCTTAAATTCTATTGACTCTTATCTATCACCAATTTGCTTTGACCGTTAGTTCAGTTTCTTGTGGAGAACATTAGCATACAATAAACTTATGTATTCATTTGAATTGTCTGGACTCCTGATTTCCTGTGCCGGATACTTTTAAAACCCAAATCTGATCTTGGAATCCCACTTTCATGCATCATGAATCAGGTAGTTATATCTATGTACTTATTATTGATTGAAACATCTTAACCTTGCTTCTTTTTTTTAAAAAAAATCTGGAAGCAGTTACAGTCATCAGTGCCATCAACTCTTGTTTTCATTATTCAGAGGTTTTAAAAGAACATACCCTGTTAAGAGTACAGCAATTGATGTTATGTACTGAATGCTAGTTTTTTTCCTAAAAAAAAAAAAAGGTCCTAATGTTTTGAACTGTAATCCATGCTTATTTTGAGGATAGAAAATTTAGATAGACGATAGATAGAATAATGTGATATTGTATATTTAATTCTATGTATTTATCTATCTATCTAGTAATATTTATTTTGTGTTGTATGCTTGATTAGTATGCTAATCCTTGCAATAGCATTCTGTCCCTATAAAAAGTTATATAATATGTTTGCTTTTAAAAACAAAATCTCTTAAAACTGCACCTAACCGTGTATAAACAGCGTACTTTTCAAATCATTAAATAAGTTTTTAAAAATTAGGAAATCTTCTCTTGAAGCTGATGGCAAAGGCAATTATTTTGGCAGTAATATCAGGTATCTGCAATACAGGTATTGTAAATATATGATTTATTTAAATTATTGCTCTCTCATTGTTCTAGCGTGCCCTCAAACTGGTTTACATAAAAGGGAGGAGAAAGGACCAATAACTAACAAGATTTAAAAACAATCAAAATAGAATGGGGAAAAAAAAGAGAGGATTTGAGCCAGTTAGAAAATTTGCTGTATGGATTCCAAGTTTCAGAACTAAAAGACAGAAAAGCCAAGCTCAATTTTTACATTCCACACAGAAAACTATTGGTTTGAATGAGGGGGAAATTTGCGATGCCCTCCCTGGAATGCATCTTAAACTGCACATCATCACCTTGCAGTGAACTTGTCTTGCTTCTGTGCATTGATAGCTATGCTGCCAGTGAATCTCTCCAGGAAGAATTAACCATATTTTCACAAACGTCTTGTAACGATTGAAGATCGAAAGGGATGTGCCAATGTGCCATCTAGTAGCCATGCTGAGTTCAGAGGACTGAGCTAGTCAACATTAGAGGAAAAGTGCCTACAAATAATTCCTTAATCAAAAGAAGAATGGTTTTATTCAGGGGTGGGTTCTAACTTACCTCACTGCCGGTTCGCTTCCTCCCGCACCGCGTGGCCATGCCTCGTGGGTGCGCATGCGCATCGCGCACACATGCATGCGCAGTGCAAAAAAATAAAAAAATTCAAAAAAAAAGCCAAAAACAAGATGGTGACGCATGCGCAGTGCCGGAAATTCAGCTTCTGCGCATGTGCAGAAGAAATAAAAAATAAAAAAAAATTCGAAGAAAAAAAATCAAAAAAAAAATTCAAAAAAAAAGATGGCGGCGCCCATGGACCAGCACCGACCGAACCGGATCCGTGATGTTATTATGACATCAGCAGCGGGTCGCTACCGGTTCAGGCAAACCGGTCTGATTTTATTGGTTAGGTTCATCTGACAAACTTCTTCCTGCTTAACAAAGTCACCATTTACTCACTTAACCCAACATTCTAGTACCTCCTGAGATGCTGAAACATAAACTAATTACCTAAACCAGGGTTCATACAACATGCTAGGTAAAAATATGGTTGGCTCATTTATGGATCAGTGTGTCATGTGAATGCAAGCACAGTGTTATGTCTATAAGAGCCTGCTTCTAATTGGGTGAACAATTGGTAAGTGTAGTATGACGTGCTCTGCTGAACAGAGATAATTGGATCACTGATATCAAAGGAATGCTCTGTAAAATATGTGGCTACCAGGCTTAAAGTTAACACTTTTTAATGGCCGCTTTCAGTATGGATAACTGCTAAAGGACCTGAGATTTTCCAAAGGCCACATGAAGCCTTTTAAAGCTTCATACATTTAATTGACTCTCTGGTCAATTGTCCTGTTAAGAGACACATCTGTCAGGTGTCAGCTTGTAAGATGACATCTTAAAAATATTGGCAATTTCCCAAAACAGATTAAAATGTTGGTTGACTTTTGAAAAGCATATTGAAGCATGAAGCCAGAACAAAGCAGAACATGAGGGAAGATTCCTTCATTTAGCCCTGGGCTCTTTGATTATTTGCATTACTGAATTACATTATGAAAATCAGAACGATAAAGCATTTTCGTCTGATGAACACTGATTTTTATTTAGCTTTTTGGAGGTTTAATCCAATCTATGAACTTCTACATGCAAATCCCAATTCTGACATAGTTTTTATTTTTTGCAATGTGCTCTAAACATCCTAAGTAAAAGAAATACATAAATACACAAAAATGGGACACAAACCCCAAAAATGAGCTTAATAGTTTGGACCTTTATACTGCATTTTCTTATATATGCCATGTTTTTCAATTTAGGCTATAAAAAAATCTCTATTCTTATAAGTTCTACTGAATGCAATCAGATCTACCACCTTAACTTTAAAATCTGCTAGCTAGAAAGGGTAAAGATCAGGTAAATCTATTCTTTCATAACCAGAGCAAGTTGGCACAGAAGTGGTGTGTCCTGGCAAGTTGCATAGACAAAAAGGCATAAATGTAGATTTACATTTGTACAAAATGTAGAATAGAATAGAAGATAGGTCAGCAGAAGACACAGATCATCTTAGCCTGAGTTCATAGAAAGGCAGCCTGGGGATTAACAGATTAACAGAGGTGGAAGGGACCTCGTAGGTCATCTAGTCCAACTCCCCACTCAAGCAGGAGACCCTACACCATTTCTGACAAATGGCAGTGCAATCTCTTCTTGAAAGTCTCAAGTGCTGAAGCTCCCACAACTTCTGAAGGCAAGCTGTTCCATTGGTTGATTGTTTTCACTGTCAGAAAATTTCTCCTTATTTCTAGGTTGAATGAGGAAAGTTTCTTTATTCCACCAAGAAGTTCCAGGATCAGATGGTTTAGCCACCTCAGTGTGCAACTGATGTAACTAATTATTGCACTGATTTTAAAGGAAAGAAATTTAAAATCATAAACACCAGGTGGGCTTAAAACCTAGCAAGGGGGCTTTTTCCGTCTCTGATTAAAGCCAGCATGATGTAAGATTAAGCAGCAGGTTATCTGCCGCTTCATTTCCCTTGGGCATATTTAGGTTTATTTGTACAACACACGTAGGCATGATTATCTTAACCATGTTTCATGGAATTAACAATTTTTATAACTTCACACAACACGTTAATCTCACAAGTTAAGTTTGCACAAGGTGCTACTGTAAAATGTGGCTGGCTAGTTTATGATACATATGAGTACTTCATATGATGTTACCTGGTTGGGTAATGAAATGTCTACAAGCAAACAACCAGCTCAGAGAGCACCAAGGATTCCACAATTCATATGTTGTATGAATTTATTTATTTATTAAATTTATATGCCACTCATCTCACCTAGCAGCAGCTTAAAATAAAGTAAAAGCAACAGTATGTTTTGTATTGTTAAAATATTATAATAAATGTTAACATTGAAAATTTAAAAAGTGGCTAAAGGAAGGGAATAAGATACAAACGGGGTGGAGGTAGAATCTTCTCTCAGTCTATTAAGCACATCCAGTATGACATGCTCCCATCAGGGCTCCAGGCCAATTGGCAGAGCCAGGTTTTAAGAAGGTCCAGGAGAAGGGGTGCAGATCTCAACTCGAGGGGGACGATGTTCTAGAGGGCAGGAGCCACAGCAGAAAAGGCTCTTTTCCTGAATTTTGCAAGCTAGAATTCCTTCACCAATGGGATCTGCAGCATGCCCCCTCTGCCAACAAGAGTGGGTTGGGCCAATCCCATTAGGGTGAGACAATTCCTCAAGTAACCTGGACCTATGCCATAAAGGGTTTTCAAGGGAATAACCCACACTTTGAATTGGACTTGGAAGCAAATTGGCAACCACACCAGTGGTGGGTTGCTGCCGGTTCGGACCGGTTCTTTAGTACCGGTAGCGGAAATTTACCGCCGCTCGCAGAACTGGCAGCGATGACCACTGGTCCACGCTCCCAAACCGGTCCTTTGTTCACCGCGGCTTGCAAAAAAAACCCACCTCTGCGCATGCGCAAAGGCTTCTGCGCATGCGCAGAGGGTCATTTCCGTGTCTTTTGCGTGACGTGATCCATCGCAATGCGAACCGTTAGGGAAG
Source organism: Thermophis baileyi (assembly GCA_003457575.1). Lineage (NCBI taxonomy): Eukaryota > Metazoa > Chordata > Lepidosauria > Squamata > Dipsadidae > Thermophis > Thermophis baileyi. The sequence goes on along the minus strand of QLTV01000972.1, from coordinate 8,452,024 downwards.
GTAAGTGGAACCCACACCTGAACCACACCACACACAACAGTGGTGTCCCATGGGCCATCCTAGGGGCCCAAGAACTAGGACTTGAACTGAATCCAGCCTTAGTGAGTTTATTACTAAAAAGTGAATATGTATATGACTGAGCTGTTTGTGTGAAAAAGAAAATATAAATGACAAACAACAAAATTTATCATGTCCTTGGAATCTATTTTGGTAACTGAGACTGAACCCAAGCTCAAAAGTTGTTTGTTTGCAATTTAGATCTGTTTGAGCTATTCATTACAACCGGAGAAGATTAATTTTCTGAGATAATTGTAGACAACCTGTCAATTGTTTCTGCATCAATGGGTTAGCATTCAATTTAAGAGGGAAACATCAATCAGACTGGGAATATCATAGATAACTCATGACATCAGCTCAGCTCAATTGTCTTTTAGTCTCTAAACCACATAGGAACAGTTCTTAAGGTCTTCCACAATGGACATATAACCATGGAACAGTAGAATGGCTTAACAGCTAGACAGAAAAAAAGATCTTATCTTTATAATGGATAAGGAGGAGATTTAGCAGTAACCTTTCAACAGTCATATACTTAATATAGGTATGGGGAAAAATTCAGGGTAAATAGAAGAGGACACTCAATCTTAGATATTAGTACTTTTTAGAATTTTCCTACAGATCTCCAAAAGAACATGTGCACAAAAATGTTGTTCTAGTAGAACAAGTACCCAAAAGCATTAAAAAATACCCTAGGAATCTGTTTCACTCAACTTTGACCTACCTGGAGGTCAAATATGTTAGTAGCCCCCATTTCCATGAGATTAGGAGGCCCAACAATCATTATTACTCTGTGATGGCAGCAATGTTCTGCTATGCCCTGTCCAGGCAGTATAATCGGCTCTTGCTTTCTAAGTTAAGCTTCAAAAAAATCAATAAAATCAAACTATTTTAAAAGGGGCTTTGCTTTATAGATGTCACCATCTATTTTTATTGCTTCTTGGTTAGTTGTGTTATAATTTGAGCTGTGCTTTAATTTGTGGGGGGACTGCTTTTTGCTTATTGCCAAATAAGGGATACATTCATTTTTCAATTAATTGTAATAACATTGTGGTTTGTAAGATTTAAGATGTGTTGTTATTGATTAATCCATTTTAATGGGGGCTGGTCAGCCACAGCCTGAAGATGGACTCTCCACACTCTGTTTCATCCTGTGAAATTTCAGCAGCAATCCCAGAGCCTCCTGTTCCCTCCCATGCAAAAAGGTAAGAAAAATTTGATCCTATGAAGCATTTATTCACTCTAATTTTCTAAATCTGAAATATTAAGTCTATTAGCAGTTTTGATCTTTCATTTGTATTATTTTACCATTTCAGGGATATTTCTATTCTTCCCTATTTTAATTTATTTTTCAATTTGGTGTTCAGTATTACCAAACATGGGGTGACACGGTGGCTCAGTGGTTAAATTACTGGGCTTGTCAGCTGGAAAACTGGCAGTCCAGCTTCGAGACCCAAGCCCACACGATGGGATGAGCTCCCGTCCTTGCTCCAGCTCCTGCCAACTTAGAAGTTCGAAAGCATGCAAATGTGAGTAGATAAATAGGTACCACTTTGGTGGGAAGGTAACAGTGCTCTGTGAGGTCAAGCTGGCCACATGAGCACTGAAATGTCTTCAGATAGCACTGGCTCAATAGCCCTTGAAATGGAGATGAGCACCTACCCTATAGTTGGCAATCACTAGCAGAGTAAAATCCACAGGGATTCCTTTGTCTTTTTTTTTTTTTACTTTTACTACTAAACATGGATCAATTTATTTCATATCCTGACTTTTTATGGTATCATTTTTACAAAAAAGAAGATATTATAAAATATTTCATAATTTTTTATTTCACAGTTCTTCCATTGTGATGGGAAAACATTTTAATTTCCTTCCTGGGTTTTTTTTTTCTGAGCTTCATATTTCTAGATGCCAAAGAATAGCATTTATAAGAGAGGTCTTTGGTGCTCCTTGAGCTTGGTTGTTTTCTTGCAGACATTTCATTGCCCAAACTAGGTAATGTCATAAGTGCACTGATGATGTTACCTAGTTTGGGTAATGAAATGTGTTCAAGAAAGCAACCAAGCTCAGAGAGCCTGAAGGATCCATCACTTCAACTCTGAGCTGCAAATATTCTCCTTTCTTAATAGCACTTAAGCATGTAAACTTGATCTGAATTTCAATTTCTTCAGAATGGAATGTAACTGAGGTTACACCTGAACATATTTTCATTTAGAGTTTGTAAATACAATTCCATCCTTCTATTGAGGAGCAGCAAAATGAAGATGAGCATCCATCAATTGTAGAATGGTATGATGGTGGATGAAAGGAGAGAATGCATGTCCTATTGAAGTTCCTGTCAATGCCTATCAATGAATGGATGCCATTTCTCTCCCCAAGGCATATGGAAGTAACGCTAAATCAGATGCCTCCCACCTTCACTCACTCATTGCTTAGGTGTAGTTTTCATCCTTTCTTTCTTTCTTTCTTTCTTTCTTTCCTTCTCTCTCTCTGTCTCTCTCTCTGTCTCTGTCTCTCTCTCTCTGTCTCTCTCTCTCTGTCTCTCTCCCCCCCCCACCAATCTGGAGAGAGATTCAGGACTATTTCAGCAAGTTTTGCCTGAACCTCTAAATACATCTTCAAGTGAGATACTGGACAGCATCTTGAATGAGAAATAAAGATGATTCATTTCATTTCTGGAAGCCGAATAACAATCCAATCACATCTCATTTAAAATTAAGGCAGGACAGCACTTCTCAGGAAAGGGAGAAATGGAAATGGTCGATCCCAATTAAAGAATCAGAAGATGGACATTATTCTCATATCAGGATTCTTAATAATAGTGGTCCTGCCAAAACTAGAACACACGGTTCTCCCTCAGCAGTTCATCTGCAGAATACCAAATCATCAGGAGCAACTTGTCACTTTTTTGGAGCACAGAATTTTGCAGTATGATTATGCATTTTTCAAAATGCACTAGCTGTTTTTCTCTTACCAGATGATTTAGGAATTAATGCTTTGAGCAGTGAAGAGAGCTGCTCAGAGCCCCATAGACACAATCTCTCTCCATATGTCTGCTTTTAAAACAAACTTCTCTGTCACCCTTTCAGATATTTGGGGCTTCAGTTCCCGTTACTCCCAGTCAACTTCCCCAATTACAATCTAGCATTCCTGGAGGGTAACACCTTGAGAAGAAAAATGGTTGCAGAAAGGGACTGTTGTTGAAAGCGGTGCAATGCTCTGATGGAGAACCAGAGCTAGGAAGTCTGTTTTCGTGCTATTCTATATTCTATGAGTATTCAGAGTTAGCAGCTAAATATTCCTCAGCAAGACAAAACAAACAGCAGGATGCTTGCTTTGACTGATTTTGTTTCTGAAATGCAGTCATGTTATACCTACAGGTTTTGGTGCAGGGCAGGTGAGGAGTAGAAAGAGGTATGAATATTTGTCTTAATATAAAAACGATCACCTTCTAGATGTGTCACATGCTAGCCAATAGCATTTAGCATTTAGACTTATATACCACTTCACAGTGCTTTACCACCCTCTCTAAGCGGTTTACAGAGTCAGCATATTGCCCCCAACAATCGGGGTCCTCATTTTACTGACCTCGGAAGGATGGAAGTCTGAGTCAGCCTTGAGCCTGGTGAGATTCGAACTGCCAAATTGCAGGGAGCCGGCAGTCAGCAGAAGTAGCCTGCAGTACTGCATTCGAACACTGCGCCCACCGTGGCTCTTAATTTCCCTTGCTCATTCATTGTGGGCTTCTGAATATTTAAATAAGAACTTTGTTACCACTTCCTTAAAATCTGTGCCAATATTAGCAAGGACAATGAATTATTAGTAGCAGGGTTGTACACATAAAGATGAAAGGTGGGGCATTCGTTGCATGTTGCTATAGCATTAAAGCAATCGTTTCAAGGACTGAGCTGATTTGCTCACTTCTTGTTTCACTTTCTAGATCAGGGGTGTCAAACTTGCGGCCCACGGGCCGGATGCGCAATGCGCTGACCACATCTCTGTCTGTCTGTCTGTCTGTCTGTCTATATCTAACTAGCTATTAGCTATCTACCTATCATTTATCTCTACCCATTCATATGGTCAATAAGTGTCATGATAGGCCAGGTCAGGAAAAAAATGGAACTTTATCATTACAGGGTATAATAACATAATCTTGAAATCCTGGCAGTTTCCTTTTCTTTACAGTTATACCAGAGACAGCTACGGTGGAACAATCTTGAATTTCTCTCTCACCTCCTTCTGCCTTCAAGGCTAAGATGACATTTTTTATAAACATTGCTGATTATCTTCTTCAAGGCTATCTTTGTACTCCTCTATCACTTTTCACTTGTTCTCTCCCTCTTTTTCTTTCTTTCTCTCCCAGTGAAAGCAGGCTGGCTCCCAGTAACAGCTAGTGAGTTGAATGGAAGTTGTTGGGTCCCCTCCAAAATACTTCTTCTGCCTATAAATCCTGGAGGTTTTCTATGGAGACGTGGACTGTCTGTCCAGCAACCTTGCTTCTACTATTTCTACTCCTTTTCTTGCACCGTTTGCTGCTGCCATTTGTCAGCTTTATGTTGCTATAAAGAATAAAGTACAACTGTTAAAAAATGCATAACAGAACACACACAGCAGTATATCTGTGCACGTGAAATACCATTTAAATGCAAAGCATACAACCACCACAACAAATAAACATAATTTGGTGACCAACATGCCACAAAAAAAAAGAGAAAGGAATAGCAATTTCCACTTAAAAAAAATTGCTAATCAATAAATTATATAAACTATAGAATTCTTAATGATGGAAATACTGACAATAATGTAAAAGGTGTGGAACAAACCCCAAATTTGATCAAAATCTTAAGATCAAAATTGGAGGAGAGAGAAGGAAGGAAGGGCAATGGTATCACATATATGCTTGAGTTGTAAAAGTAGCAGGACAACGTAGCAAGCAATCAGACCAGTATCTTAACTTCTAGAGGAAAAGCCAGGATTGAATTAATCAATCAAAATGAAAAATAGGGTTTTAAGAAAGGACAGGGAAAGTAGGCAAAAGAGTGTCTGGAAGAATAATGATTGATTAGGAAATTAAGAAATCAGGAGGTACTCAGAACACACAGGATTATCTCATTTGCTAATTCCATCAAAGCTGTTGAAATGCCACCCTGTTCAAGTGAGACAAAAGTGACCTACCACTAAGAAGAGAGAACAGCAAGGTCAATGTAGCCAAGGAGTATGTTAATTTTTTTCCCCTCCAGAATATTGTGTTTGGAGCTAGTAAAGTAATACTCTGTGACCAGAAAGTAAATTCACCACTGGATTCCTCATCCCTTTCTGATTTCCCCAACTCTCCATTTCGGTGTTTTGGAAAAGCAAAAATAAGATAGCACATCTGTGCAAAAATTTTGCAATCTGTCTCCCTTCCTGCAGCTGTCCTCACAACCCCAAAACACTGATATCTTTGCAGATTCCAGATCCAGAGAGTTCCAGGATTTCTTTATAATATAAAGAAGACCCCTTTCTACTTTATAACACTTTACGGCAATAAATCAAGTTTTTCAAAGTTTTTTTTATTTGTTTGGTTTAGAAGGGAAAGGATGCTTGCCCTTCAGTTCTAAAAATGCCTATAATGTTGCCAATCTATCAAGTCATGCAAGAGTCTATTACAACTTGAAGCTCATATCAAGCTGATTTATACTGACATTAAAATGCAGGGAAATCTGTTCACAGACCACTTTTTCTGAGCATGTTATTCCATTCATTTCAGTAAGTGGCATTATTGATCTAAAATTGACAGAAGACAAGAAGATATGCAACATAGTAATAAAGATAATGCATACATTCTTCATCTGATCTGAAAATGCTTTAAAACATTTTGTAGAGTATTCTATTTTTCTTGGAGGATCTGTTAGGACAGTGATGGTGAATGTTTAGGGCTTGGCTGGTTTAAAATTTGGTAAATGCCAAACCTGACTCTGCTGGCTTGTCTCTGTCTTTGTCTCTGTCTCTGTCTCTGTCTCTGTCTCTCTGTCTCTCTGTCTCTCTGTCTCTCTCTGTCTCTCTCTCTGTCTCTCTCTCTCTCTGTCTCTCTCTCTCTCTCTCTGTCTCTCTCTCTCTGTCTCTGTCTCTGTCTGTCTGTCTGTCTGTCTCTGTCTGTCTGTCTGTCTGTCTGTTTGTCTCTCTCTCTCTCTCTCTCTCTCTCTCTCACACACACACACACACACACAAACACAAGACAAAACAAAAGAAATGCAATTTTCTATTCCCCACCCCCACCCAATTATCTAGGCCACCCTGAACAGCCTCCAAGGCTGGGTCTCAAGTGGGCTTCAACTTCAGCCCTAGCAGCACCACTGCCATTAAAAATGGCGACCTTGTACTGTTCCCCAAGGGAATGTCACAATGGCTCCCACAGCCTAATGCTGCCCAGGATCTGCCATATACCACTTATTTCAGACAGTGTTTTCTTATGGTTGATGAGCCCCTGCAGCATACTTGAGGCTCCTCCGGGTCATATAAAGCCTTTGTTTTGAAGTGGCTTCAGAGAATGCTCTTCTCCAGCCTCCAAAATCCACACAAAAGCATACCCCCTCATGCAATTTTCTTTTTAAATATATATATTTTTATTTTTAAAACAACAAAACATTACAAACATCAACACACAACATATATTCCCTTTTTACAGCAGTTTTGGGACGGTATTTTCAAAGGGTCCGGGAGCTATGTGAAAGCATGGCTCTCTCATGTAGCTCTGCAACCTCCAAAAATTTGAATTCCTCCATACCATTTGAGCAGGGGTGGGTTCTAACTTACCTCGCTGCTGGTTCACTTCCTCCCGTGCCGCATGGGCATGCCTTTGCGTGCGTGCACATGTGCAGCGCAAAAAAATAATTTTTTTAAAAAAAGCCAAAAACAAGATGGCGACGCATGTGCAGTTCTGGAAACTTGGCTTCTGCGCATGCGCAGAGAAAAAAAATTTAAAAAAAAATTTTTTTTAATTTTTTTTTAAAAAAAGATGGCAGCATCCACAGACCGGCACAGACCGAACCGGATCCGTCACGTCATCGTGACGTCACCAGCAGGTCGCTACCGGTTCCGGCAAACTGGTCCAAACCAGGAGGAACCCACCTCTGCATTTGAGGGACAATGAAACTAGGTGGATAATTTCCCCTATTGTTTTTTTAAGGAGAGAAAAATACAGTTTTAAGAAACTAACATAGGTATAAAAGTTTCTTAGTGTACTAGCTCATCCTTTTGGCTTGTTTCCTACAGGGACAATCATATCCATAACTGTACTAGAAGCCTGGCCATGGTATTTCACCCTTTACAATATCCTAAGTATAATTCTAAAACAATATGTGCTTTCTTGAGATGAGAAATTACTTTGCTGGGAACATGTGGTAGACAAATATAAATAAAATAAAATATCAGAAATATTCACAAATAGTTTCAAAAATATCTGTCTCAAGTCTCATAAATGCATTAATTCATTGTGTGTACGTAAATGCACTAATGCCAAGTGTGTCAACCAAAGATGTCATTTAGCTGGTTCAGTCCATTTTATAAAAAACTGGTTCATCAACTGTTCCATGTGTTGTGATTAAGAAGAAAGCTCACATTGTTATGATATTGGCTCAATATGTTTTCTTGAAATGATGCCATTTTTAAAGTTGAATTGGTTTGATTATTAGTTGCTTTGATGTTTCTCACACTAAAGGCTAATATTATAAATTATTATCAGAACCATTTGTTGCCTAGTTTAGATAACAACCTTGAGCTGAACCATATTCAGAACAGAAGAAATGCTCTTGTAGTTTTTATGAATGTCTTCGGATTTGCTCACTTTGTGAAACATCAGAAGTAGATTCAAAAGGTTGTGAAAATCAACATTTTTATTTTGAGATCTTTTATTTGGACTTATGTCACAACCATTTTCTATCAACCTCCTTTTTACATATAATGTGAAGCCCAACTCACACATAGAGTTGGATTTGCAGGCATTTACTGCTGTTATCTAATTAAAAATACGCCAAATTATGCTTCATCAAAATTATTTAACAAAACTCTATTGAAAAAGCCTTGGATGACATGAATTCATTGCTATCTCTTGATCCCCAACTTGTGTAGATAAAGTTAGAGATAATTTTGGCCGAATTGTTAGAATATCCAGTTGTGGGCTAAAAGGGGTACCAAGCTTACATATAATGATCATGTCCTAATTACTGTGCATAGGTATCAATTTATATATAATTACCACACTTGAATTAAAAGTACTCCACAGGAATGATCAGTCATCAGATTGTAATTACAGGCTTTTTATTTTTCTGTGTTTTAATTTGTTGAGTTGTTTATTGTTCTTTTTTATATATGTGTGATGAGTTGTTCATTTTTATTTTATATAGGTTTGTTTGAAAATGGACAGATTTTCAAGTCATTTGTATTTAATCTGTATCTATTAGTGTGAAACAAGTTGGATTCAGTTAAGTACCTTATAGATAGAACAAAATTTCTGCTTGCAGAAAGCTTATGATCCCACCAGATTGGCAGCCTTGACAGGTACAGATGGAGAACAAATCAACTATGATCACCAGCAGAATAAAGTTGGACCCACTTATATTTTGATTATTTAAGTTCTGATCTCACACATAGTGACACAGATACACACCCACAGCAGACATGGAGGGGTAGTGGTGGTGTGCCTTTGAGACAGTTTTTGACTCTTGGAGATTGCTTGGACCAGTCCCAGCAGTTTTGTAAGATAGGGTTAGGGTTAGGGTTAGGGCTAAGATATAAGTAAGAAGTAATTTGTCATTGCCTCTTCCTTGAGCTGAGAAAAAATGTTTGGCTCAAGGTTATCCAGTTGGTTTGTGCCTAAGATGGAACTAGAAGTCATGGTCTCCTGGTGTCTGGTCTGGTGCCTTAAGCACTACACCAAACTGGCTTTGCAGACATGGAGGAGAGACTCAAACAGCAGTTTTCTGTCTGTGGGGAAGAGCAGGCAAAGTGGATGGCCTCCAGAGAGAAGCAGCAAAAAGGCAACCAGCTAAGATAGTCTCTAATCAAATCAAACAGTCTTTTGGTTTCCCAATCTCCCAGTCTATCCTGAACTCCAGACTCATCTCTGGTGCACTCTAAAGCACAGCTACTTTTATCATAGGGATGAGCTAAGTATGGTGAAGAAATTAATAAAAGCATGGTGGTAAGCACCAAGAAGAAAGGGATTCTATTAGTGAATGATCAAGTGAATGTTTCTTGATCGTTCTATTTTACTTCTTTACCTGACAGCCCTGATTTTGATATGGGCAGTTTCCAAGCTGCTGCTGCAAATGGGTAGGATGTCATCCTGTCAGTGTTGTGGCCACCCATACAAACCCAGGAAAAACACAAAAGCAACAGAACTTAAAAGCACCCTATTTGCAACCCCCTTTTTTAATTTGATAGATACTGTATAACATGTTGTATTCTCTAGAAGAGTTCACTCTACAGATCTTTCTCTTAGAAATTCATATCCTTATTGGGGGGGGGGGGTTTCAGCATGTTTTGGGAAGCATGTGCTGATTTAAATTTATTATTTATTTAAAATATGTATAGGGCTTTAAACTAGAATTCTAGGAGACTGAACACCATAGATAAAATAATATAATGCAATAAATTAAAAAAAACCAATAAAACCAGAAACTGAGAAACTACCACAACTATATTTCCCCAATGCAACCCCAAAAACCTCTCTTCCTACTCTAAGGTATTGGGATGGGGTAAGGTAGCTACTCCTACCTTACCCCATCCCAATACTTGGGGGAAAGATTTAAGGGAATGGACCTGGGGCATGCCTACTCTAATCAAATCTTGTGGGATTAGCAGATACCTTCAGGGAGAGGTGGTTCTTCAGTTGACTTTAAAACTCTTCTCTTTCTTCTTCTCCCTTCTCCTCCTGGATTTTTTTTCCTTACTGTCTCCTTCACTATCTAAAAATAGGGGACTTCCAGGGGGGCGGAAAGAGTATATTGGAGACAATCATGGTGAAATCCAGAGCCAGCAAGTAGACTGTCTTTTTGTAATTCCTCAGGAAGAATTACAAGGGAACTTGAGATCACCCACAAGTGCTCCATACAGTTGCTCCTCACAAGAAGATTGCAAAATGGCAGTCTACTACAGTGGGTTTAGAACTCTGGGAGACAAGGGAATAGCCATTTTGATAAAACTGCACTTGACACCTTCAAAATGAATCCTGGCTTCACATACTTCCTTTTTAAATCACTTTGGATATTGCTTCTTAATTCCTTTTCAGCAATCAGGAACCTTTAGCTCAATAAAGTGAGTTTCCTTCAATCCTTAAGAGAAAGAGATTTTAAATAGAAGTTTAAGGATTAAAAAAAACTATTCTGGAATAAACAGCAAAAAGGTAATTAGCACTTTGATTTTGGAAAGTTATACAGGTTATGATGGTTGCTTCAACTTCAATTTTTTTCATTCACAATGTCCATTAACTGAAACTAACTAAAAGGTATACATTCTTATTTCTTGCCAAAGTGAAATAGCAATTACTGCTATAGCAACAGGTTGTGGGTTTTTTTGCTTTTTTCATTTCAATATGTATAGAGTACAAAAAAAACATACCCAGTCTAAAAATATAATAAATGTCAGTTCTTCTATACTGTATTTATACCTATGGGAACAATTTTAAACTGCTGTCTCTTTTGCATTTTCCATCAACCACATCTGTCCACATTATCTGATGCATTTTTAAAGGTTTAGATATCCTTTTTTTGCAAGTGAAAATGCCATATGGTAGATACACTTCAAAAAGTTGATGAATTTTGGAGAAAACACTGGATTTAATTTTTACAGAAACATCACCATGACTGTAAGCATGTCGGGAGGAAGCAATTTACAATGAGTATTATTTTAACAGATTAACAGAGTTGGAAGGGACCTTGTAGGTCATCTAGTCCAACCCCGTGCTCAAGCAGGAGACCCTACACCATTTCTGACAAATGGCAGTCCAATCTCTTCTTGAAAGTCTCAAGTGATGAAGCTCCCACAACTTCCAAAGGCAAGCTGTTCCATTGGTTGATTGTTCTCACTGTCAGAAAGTTCCTCCTTATTTCTAGGTTGAATCTCGTCTCCAGTCCCCTGATCATCCTGGTTGCTCTCTTCTGCACTTTTTTTGCATGATTTTATGTTCATCTGCCACCATTTCTGCTAAAAACAGAATGCCCAAAAAAGAAATGGGTACAACAGTCATTTTCAGACATGCAACTTAAAGCAACTTTTCTGTAGCTGTTTATGGACATTGGGAATCTTTAAATGCATTGCTGAAAGAGACTTCATTTGGGTGGGCATCAGCCTCCATTCAGCCTTGCAAATCTATGCCTTTGTCAGTCACAGAGAAGTCAGGCAAATAAGCAAAGTTTTAAAAAAAAAACATTCCAATTAACAAATGAAGTGATTGATTTCATGAGATTAAGCTGCCTTAAGTGGTTTGAGGATTGTTCTGGGAGTAAAGTACCACTGTTCAGAGAAATGGTAGCTTAATGAGTTCATTATGAAACATGTTAATAGAGTAGCCATAACAACATCTACCGCATTTGCTTGCTTTTATCGGCACACAAAACCTAATAAAATTTCTAAATATGCCAATTTTCATGTGTCCAAATTCTCTCTTTATTTAACCCACACTAAGTAAATCCATTTGCATGGTGGCGCCAATTGCTTAAAAGCTGCTGTTTTCATGCTTCATTTATATTTCTAACCCAGTTATGGAATTCCCACTGACAATCCTGTTCAAGCAATCTTAGTGAGGTATTAAATTCATCTAGCCCTTGCATGTCCAGTGAAGATTTTTTGAATTTCATTACTGGCTAGAGAAGAACCTTAATTATCCCTGAAGAAATCTTAACGACTGGAATTACCTGGCAAGTGAACCGACATTAACATGAAAGGATGCTTCGGTATCTATTAGCATGCAGAAAAGACAGGCAATATTATCTGCTGAGGACAGCTGCCCGACAATGCAAAAGCATCAGAGCATAGTTTGAGGGACAACCCGTGCTAAAGATGGGCAGTATGGCTAGCTCATTGGTAGGGTTTGCATACAGGTACAGCCAGGGTTTAATTGATTTACTTTTCATTTAGGGGCACTGTACTTTTTTTCAATAAGTCCCATTTTTCTCTCCAGAAGAGTTAGGCGAGGAAGGCCCCCGTTCAGGATGTCATAATGCGAAGCTAATAAGAAGCACAACATTTATACTCATTTTGGAAAAAGAGAATGAAAGAGTGCCCTTTTGTCTTGAAGGGGACATCAGGAAATTAGGCTGGTTCAAGGTTTAGATAATAAGCCCCCATTATAATCAATAAGACATCAGTTATATTTGACTTATGCTACTGGGGAGATTTACATAGAACCATCTTAAATTGTAACCAATTGACTGTGTTTATCTTGAGGTGGCAAGTTGATTCCTTGTATAATAAGGCAACTAAAACTGTACTGCTTATTATTTTCATTAGATATTATATTCCAGTTAAGTCCATAGGACTTTGCCTATGTTTAACTCCCATGCTTTCAGCCTACTGAAAGCAGTGGTTTTATCCATGTCTTCAACATGTTGCCTTGAAAGAAAAACAAATTCCCATAGTGTAACTTAATGCAGCTGTTTTAGAATGGCAGGATGGACCAATTCCTGTACTAGTGTATACATTTTAAATTAATAATAGATTAACTCAAATTTCCATTAACAGAATGGACCAGTGAATTGAGATGTACTCCCAGATTTCCTTCAGTTTTGACACTATTCCAAAATAAAAGCAAGACTCTGAGAGGCCTGCAGGCAAAGTATTTATTCCCCACTCCATTTTTTTCAGAAAGAATTATCCAACAGCACTTATTGGAAAGGAATTTTCATGCTGCAGGGAAGTGTTTGTTTCTCCTTTTGCTCGTTGTGTACTGTTTGTTTTTCCTTGGGTAGGAATTTGACACCTGCCCCTAAAACATTTTCAAAAGTGAAGGGTTCTGGAATCATGATAAATGGAAAACAGTCCATTTGTGTGTGTGTGTGTGTGTGTGTGTGTGTGTGTGTGTGTGTGTGTGTGTGTGTAGCTTTCTGCTAATTGGCACCAAAATCACCACAGTGCAAAAGGGATAGCAGTGTGACAGATGTGGAACAAATAATGATTGAAGTAGAAGGACAGAAAGAATCAACATTGCCCAAGCAAGGATCCAATACTATGCCATCACAGGACCCACAGATTCAGCCAAAGCTCTTGTCAGTCTTTTTATTTGTGGAAAAGAGAACAAACTGAGTTCAGTACACAGTTCTGTGCACAGTATTTCAACATTCCTCCCCAAAGCACTGATTGGAAAGCTCAGGCAGAAACAAGATTCCTTCCTTCCTTCCTTCCTTCCTTCCTTCCTTCCTTCCTTCCTTCCTTCCTTCCTTCCTTCCTTCCTTCC
>QLTV01000972.1:8392844-8438407 GCA_003457575.1 Thermophis baileyi | reverse complement strand
TTCCTATCTTCCTTCCCTCCTTCCTCTTCCCCTCTTCCTTCCTTCCTTCCTTCCTTCATTCCTTCCTTCCTTCCTTCCTTCCTTCCTTCCTTCCTTCCTTCCTTCCGCCACCCATCTCAATCAATGACTCTGGGCGGCTTACAGTTCCAAAAGTAGAAACACAATTAAAACAATAAAAAGCATTTTAAAAAACAATAAGACATTCAAAATAACTATACACCACAGCCGAGATACTTAGGCAGTTAACAGTAAAGACAAGAAATGGGTTCCTTAACACATTCAGTATCCCATAAAAACACAGCCAGGTTTTTAAATCTTCCAAAAGGCCTACAGGGTTGAGGCCTTTTTAATCTGGGGGGGGGGGAGGATATTTAAAAAAGCAGGGGCTACAGCAGATAAGGCCCATCTTCTAGTCCCCACCAGCCAACACTCTTTGGGAATAATCTGCAGCATGTCAATTTGTTAGATTGAATTGGATGGGTAGAGTTACTGTTATTAGGGAGCTGTTGCAGTCAGACATGCCCAGTTCTGTCCCTGTGTTCTTCTAAATTCTAAATTATTAGCACAGTTTTACATACTTTGGTCATCTGCAAAATCTTTATACAAATCAGCCATATTCAGTGCATAAAATTGTCCAGATCTGATGCACGCTGTTAATAGATCAACCAACATTACTGCTTTCATTTGATAAAGAGGAATGGAAAAAATTGGATCTTGCAAAGGTCATGTGAAAGGCAGTTTCTTATGTGAATACATTAAGAAAGCAGCTTTGTGAGGGAGTCAGATCCCCTTCTTTTAAAAGCTGAGGGTGACAAATGGATTGCTTCATATAGAGAGAGCACACTTGATAGGTGCATGAGCCAAGCATATGTTACATGGATGAAACAAAAATAAACCAAAGTGCTGACTTCTGTTCTGTTCTGCCTGGCATGAGAAATAAGCAGACTGTTTAGCGCATACTCCGACAGCTGGAAACCATCCCTTTTATAAGGAAGCTGATGGCAACAAGAAATGACAGTACTTATGTTACAGTATTTAGTATTAGACATAACATTGATAAGATGATGGGTTGTTGCTAATTGTAAACAGGCCTCCTCCAGCAACAGTCATAACCCACGATGGGACTGCTTCTGGGGTACCCAGAGAGCAGTTGTATCTTGCTATGTCAATGGATTCGGTTTTCACCTGATTTGGGAAGTAGATCATTTTTTAAATGCTGTTCCTCAAAAATGGGGCTCATTCTTGATTACTCATAAAAGCTTGCATATAAAATCAAGCCTTTATTTAAGGATAAGATATCTATAATAAATAAAAACCATTGCCCCTCATTTATACTGTAATTTATATAAAAACCATCTTCCACATGTATTTACTCAAATATATTGTAATTTAGAACTATACCATGATGGGAATCACCTCATGGTGCCATGTTAAATACTCCCTCCCCTCTCAAAGCAGAGGATAGATGACTGCATAATATGTTGTTGTTTTTTTAACTTGCAGCTTTATAAAAGCACAGCAGGGACCATAAGTCCTGCAAAACATTTCAATGATTTTAAAAATCACTTTTTTTCCTGAAGATGTGGGATATCCAGTGGTGGGATTCAGCCGGTTCGCACCAGTTCGGGTGAACTGGTTGTTAAATTACCCACCCACCCCCGCTATCAAAGTGGATCCTGGGTGCTGCGCTGCAATGGAGAAACAGGCAACAGAGCCGCTGGTGCGAAGGAAGAAGGCCACTTTCCCTCCTCCTTCCCTTGTGCCAGCCGCTCCATTGCCCTTTCTCCATTGCAGCGCAGCGCCCAGGATCCACTTTGATAGGGGGGAAGGGGGTAATTTAACAACTGGTTCGCCCAGGGTCAGGTTGGCTGTTAAGGCTCGTCCTGCATGTGCGGTGGAGCTGGAGGACGGGGATGGGCCACGCCTCCCATGGCAGCCAACCTGACCAAGGGTGTACTGATTGTTAAATTATTTGAATCCCACCACTGGGGATATCCCTTGTTCCTCCATGAACTTCTTCTTCCTGGCCCTTCCAATCACCATTTGTTTCTCTACTGTCACTGGTAATGGCTTTGTTTAACAGCAATGCTGTGAAATGTCTTTTGTTGCTATGATCTATAAGATGATTAGTGCCTGTACACTCCTGAAAAAAATGTGGCTATGTCACAGGTTGTATTGTCTTGTACTTTCTACTTAAAACAGAACTTATTTTCAGTCTCATCCAGAAACCTGTAAAAAGACAGATTGCTAGGTAGAAAGGGTGTTATATACTCATGCAAGATCTCACTGCTTTTTCCAAATATAATTTTAAATAGTGTAAAGCCTTAGAAAATATGAAGCTCTTATACGTATTTAAAACTGTACTGAAAGGTCATCGTAACTACAGTATTAATTATTCTGCCCATGTTTTCCAGGATACTTAGCAATTACTATAATCAGATTCAAGAATTTATTTTTAACTTAGTGTCATGTAGATGAAAATTTGGAGGCTTCAACTTTGGACGCAAACTTGTTGTATTCTTTAAATAAACAGTATTGCAAATTCAGCAGAAAGCAATTTGGCACTTGGAATTCTCAGCTGGAGAAAAAGTAAGACCAGACTTACAAGATAAGTGAAAGTGTTAACCAAAAGAATGCAAGTCGGCTGCAGAGGATTAACTACTACCATTGGGAACTCAAGTTTTTTTCGATATCAGCTATCTTAAAATAACAATTTAGTTACAGAATCTTAAGGCCCCTTTCTTTAAATAACTGTGTAAGGAAATACTGTTTCATTATTTTTAACACTTTTCATTATATTTCCCAGCACACATATGAATTAACCCAATCAGTAGGGTTAACCTTATCAGTGCCATTTACTGCTATGTACTATTAAATAACTAATACAAATCTATCATTGTAATGTAGCCAATTAAATAAAAGTATAATTTGCATAGGCTTATAACAACAGTCTGTAATCCCACCCTACTTTAGGCTTCTACCTTCCTGTCTCCAATACTGAAATCATCATGACCAACTTGTGCTTGTATGTAATTTTGTTCTAGTCTTTGGTTCAAACATGCCCCTTGGGAAAAAATTTCCTTCAGTAATTATGGGCATTACCAAATGTGGCTTGCAATAAGCTCAGGAAACAAATTAAAATTCTGTTCTCAGATTTGTCACTGGGAGCTTTTCATTGGCTCAGTCTTGACTTCCCCCTCATGGTAATGGCCTCTCTCTCTAAAAAAATATGCAATTTCAATCTTTAATTGTAACAGAAATTATATTATCTTATCATAGATGTATGTAATCTAAAATGATTTGTTGATCTTTATAAAGCAAGGGTGTAGCATTGGTTACAAACACCAGCAACAATTGATTCTCAAAACTCACTGGGGTGTTTTTTTTCTTCAGTAGTTCCCTTATGGTGAATCTTTAAAACCTTTTCTTTAAATCCAAGAAGCCTTGATGGTCCTGTGGGAAGAGTTGCTGAGACATAAATGTTCTGTACAAACCCAAAGGATGTGCAACCCAAAGGATGTGCAAACTCGATTATGACTAGATTGTGCTGAATTCTTTTTATTACACATCTTATTTATCATAAAGGCTCAAGTTTCCAAAGAAATAGTCTTTCCATTGAGTAGCCAGGGAATTCAATATTGTTTATTTTCTTCCACTTTATTTTTTTTTAATCTATGCTAAAAAAAAAAGAGAGAGATGCAAATAAATGCTCTCTCGTTCTCACTCTCTCTCTTTAACAAATGAACCCCAGAGGCAACACACTTTTGATGTTAAAAAAATGACATTATCTTAAAAAAGCACTAAAATTCGAACACCTCACAACTGTTGTGCTGTACTTTTAAATCAGGTACTTATCAGTATTCTGAAAGGCAGATTCACTTAATGAAGTTTTAAAATTGCTCCCCAAAAAAGATCATGCTTTTCCAGCTGATTCGAAACAAGTGCACATAACATATGATCAATCTATTTCCAGCTCCTCCAACTTCTCATTTCTTGCATCAATGATATTTTTGACGTTAATAGCTACCATCAGGGGGGAAAAGCATTTTAGCCTATATTTTTCTTCAAGTTACCTTCCAAACCCTCCTACTCTCTCGTCACACAGTATCAATGGCCTAATTAGTAAGCATGCACATTGAAGTGAGGAGGAACTGCAACAATTAGAAACTACAGGAAGGATATAACCATCAAGGAAAAATTGCCAGGCCTGGATTTTTACATCACCTTTTCATCCTATATATATAAAAAAATACTATCCAACCCAAGATCATAAACAGCTGTAATTAAATATAAGTGCTAAAAATATGGTTGCATATTTTCAAGTACTAGTACAAATATGAAGACGTTTCATTACTGGCCAACCCCTTATCAGTAGGTTGACACACATTCATTGGGGTTCCTAAATTTGATGACAGTCTTACAGTTGATATCCCTGATACTTTCTCCTGGCTCAAAAAAGGGCAGAAAGAAAAGGTAGCCAGTAATGATGCCTAGGAAATCATGCAATCTAGATGACAGATTACTTGTGTCTACCCAAATCTACAGTATATCTGTGGAAAGTCAGTTCCAGGACTGTTCCAGTGGACAATAAATCCTCTGTCCATAAGGATAAATGAGATTGAATGCCTTTTATAATACAGGTGTCGAAGCCATTTGGTTTGAATGCAGCAGCTGGTAGGAAATTATTTGGCCCTGACACAAGTCTTTAAATGCCAGGGCAGATCTATCACTTCTGATGCTCAAACCAAAGTGCCAAAGCAGATAGAGCCCACTTTGCAAAGACCTAGAATTTACTTCCCAATTTGGTAAGTTCAAAGACAATTGAAAACAACTGTAATAAATTGTTGCAACTCCTGTAACCATAGACGGCAAGGGCTCTGAGGCTGAACTCAGTCTTCCATAGGCATTGGTGTAAGTGCCAGGTTATTTTTCTTTTTATGAACATTGTAACTTCTCATATTAATTTTCTTTTTCTGAAGATCATCAGATAAAACACAGGAAAAGATAAATCCAGATGCTATATAAAGATGGGTGCAAAAGAAAAGGGAGAGAAAACAATGCACTCAGGTACACTGTAGCCTTGAAAGTACATTGGTATCCCTGGGTTCAGTCTAAATTAATTAATTGCAGAATCTGTAGTTCACTTTCCAGATCATGAAGGCATTTAAAAGAATGTCCTAAACAATGACAGCCTACAGCCAACAGGATTATTATTCCCTAGCACAATGTTTCTGTGAACGGATAAAAGAAATGCTCATTATATGTATTTCTTCAGAAAAAACAATTGCTACCAACCTGCCTTCCATTGAGGACCTGTATACTGCACGAGTCAAAAAGAGGGCTGTGAAAATATTTACAGACCCCTCACATCCTGGACACAAACTGTTTCAACTCCTACCCTCAAAACGACGCTATAGAGCACTGCACACCAGAACAACTAGACACAAGAACAGTTTTTTCCCGAACACCATCACTCTGCTAAACAAATAATTCCCTCAACACTGTCAAACTATTCACTAAGTCTGCACTACTTCTCATCGTTCCCATCACCCATCTCCTCCCACAAATGACTGTATGACTGTAACTTTGTTGCTTGTAGCCTTACAATTTATATTGACTGGTTCCTACTATGATTTGATTGCTTATGTGTACCCGGACTATCATTAAGTGTTGTACCTTGTGATTCTTGACGAACTTATCTTTTCTTTTATGTACACTGAGAGCATATGCACCAAGACAAATTCCTTGTGTGTCCAATCACACTTGGCCAATAAAAAATTCTATTCTATTCTATTCTATTGTTCTTCTCCCCTCTAAAGGACACACTTAAACGGTTCTGATTTCATAATCTGTTTTCTGTATCTTCCCTACATACCCCAGTACCTAAAATGGATTGTGAAAAGTAGTCTCTTTCTAATCAGTAACATCAAAAGAACATTTTAAGCAGTTTTACTGCTTGACAAGGTTATAATTTAAACTAATTTCCTTACAGAGCCCGGTACCCTGAGCAATATTTATATTTGCAAAATCATCTCATGCACAAAATATGGTTTTATTTTAAAAAAGTGCCTTGGGATTTCAAAGACTTCAGAATGATTTTTTTAATTATAATAATCATATACATAGTATCTGAATATATCTGCATCTATTTGCCACAACAGTATTCCATGACCTTCACTTTAATCTTGCAAACCACAAAACTCTTTGTATTGTAGTTTCAATTCATTTGTATCCAGATCTGCTCTAACTTCATAGTTAGATTTTAAACAATTTTTGTTTTGGTTCAAAAAACCATTCTATAGAAAACAAATAAACATAGCTAGCTTCTTTTTTTGTGATGTTTAGCCAGATTTTAATTTATGCATCAATATTTGTAAACCACCTGATGTCACACATGGGAGTGGGTGGCATATCAATTTTTAGGGAACAAACAAATAATTATGCATGCTCCATTTTTGCACATGTGCCAACAGTGCTACTATTTTAGGGTATCTAAATACCAGGGAGACTGGCCAGGAAGGGTTAAAATCAGCATAAGATGAATACTAAGCAGAGGAAGATTTTCAAAGCATCATGAAATAAATACAGATCTAGAGTGAGGAGAGTAAAATTTATTCCCTCTAAATCCCAACTTCAATTATAATACTACATAACCTAGACCAACACATAATTACAGATATATACAGAGGTGATTTATGAGGATGAGGGTTGTAATGATAGAGACAGATGTTGGAGTGAGAACAATTATTCCACATGCTGCTAATTTCTTAACTGATACAATTTTTCACATGGATTAGTAACTGCATTATGAACTGGAAAAATGTCTGAATTCTCTAACTTTTGAAGCCATGTACATTTTCCTCTAAAAGTGTATCCAAGTAATTGGGAAGGTGGACATTTGAACATTCTCCATTTTTCTATTTATAAAATAGCAGGTATTGTTGAGTGGTGATCATCCAAAAGCAGCCAAGCAGAAAACAATACTATCTAAATTTTGTACATTATTTTGAATTCTGAATTAAAATAGTTTCATTTGCACTGGAACATTATTTTGGAGGTTCTTTTGCATATCATCTCCTTCTGCTTTTTCCTTTGAGCATTCTTCCTTTCTCTTTCTCACTTCTTAAACATGGATGGTTTTTCCTTCTTGGGAAATAATCCAAACTTACCCATATAACTTTCTAAGTGATTGGTGAATCGAACAAGTGATACATACAATATCCCCTGATATATTTTTCCCAATCTTAGTGGAAAGGGAATCATGCACAGAGATACATTTCATCCACAGTACTTTGATAAGACACAATCCCTCTATTAATGAATGAAAACAACACTTTGCTTAATGTATACAGGTTTACTGTTTAGTCATAGTCTTATAATCAGTCTTGATGTTCACTTTAGGAGTTCTGACTGAGACTGATGAATCTAATCCAGGACTCTATCACCTAACTCAGGATTTTTCTGCACTGCGGTGTTCAGCTGTGTGTTTCTCATCCGGCTTGAAATAATTCTGGTTTAGAAAATCCCTTTCCAACCTTTAACCCTTTTCTTAGCTATGGCCATAGCGATGCCTTGTCTGGACCCTGTTCTCCACAGCCTCTAAGGCAGTGGTTCTCAACCTTCCTAATGCCTTGACCCCCCCGTGACCCCTCCCCACTGCCGTGACCCCCACCCGGATGCCACTATTTGGGTTCTTTTACCCTCTGCGCATGCGCAAAGCATTCTGCGCATGCGCAGAGGGTAAAAGAACCCGAATGGCAGCGTCCGGGCGGGTGGGCGAAGTCTCCCGCTTCCGTGGCTACTGGCTGTCTGGTGACCCGCAGGCACGGCTGAACCGGGAGCATTTCACCCCTGCAGTGACGGCACTAAGATGGCGGGCTAGCGCGCACAGCGACCCCTGTGAAAGGGTCGTTCAACCCCCAAAGGGGTTGCGACCCACAGGTTGAGAACCACTGCTCTAAGGGGTGGATTCTCCTGTTGGCACATGTGCAAAAATAGTTTAATCCCTCTCCCCAAAAGGAGAAAGGAAGAAAGAAAATGCCAGTTTTACCATTTGCTTCCTATCACTTAGACTGGAAGAAGAAAGTTCTTGTAAATTTTACCTAGTTTAACACACACACACACACACACACACCTTCAAAAATACCTGGTCTATCACTACTATCCTATCATTTAACTATTTTTTAAAGAAATCCAAGAAGAGAGGGATGGGGAGGGGAGGGGAGGGGAAGGAAGAGGAGGGGAGGAGTGGCATTAAGGAGAATGATCACTGATCAAAGGGCATGTTTGTGTTCTCACAACAAACCACAGTAGGCTAATGGAGTGGGGGAATTTCCTTGCAAGGTATAAAAAATGGTTCTTATGAATGAGAGAGTGGAGTGTCTCTAGGTAAAAAGAATCAGCAGATAAAGAGATCAATACAGACTTATCAAAGATATTAGTTTTTAGTCTGTCATGCAAACAACGTGAGCAACAGAAATGAAAAACTTCAAAGCTTAATGACTTAACTAATAATAATAGTTCAAAAAAAAAAAAGAACTTCCCAGTTTCAGGATTCTATACTTTAACCCCTCATTCTTGGCATTAAAGGTGATGGTGGGTGGGCAGCCATAAACATTTAATTAATTAGTTAGCTAATTAAGAGCCATTTAAAACAAAACCACATGAATCTTGCTTCCTTTGTTGTTCTCTTTAGTCAAGGGGATTGACAGAAGAAATTGAAGACCAGCATGCAAATCAGAGAGCAGGGCTTGAGCAAGGGCAGAACAGAAAATGCTACATTTGATGCAGAGCCAGAAAAAAGGGTGGTGGCTTCATCAGCCATGAGCTGGAGGAGGGGGGAAATGATGATGATCTCATATGTTTCTGCCCTCCAGCAATGAGGGATTGCTTGTGATCACACTGGAGTAAGCTGGAGGGGTGGATCTTCCATCAACCCAGCATGTGTATAACTTACCCATAATTCTGTAAGACTCTTTTTGCTGCTGTTTGATAGAAAAGACAATGTGGGGAATGGAAAATTGAAGGCAAAAATACATTCATTAAGCTAACCTTGTGGTTGTGTATGTTTCACATTTCAGCACACCCAAGTAAACTCATTCAGAGTATGAGTCAAAGAATAGAAAGTTAAAAGTACAAAGACATGTCAAAGGCCAGGGATATTATTGTAGGTTGGTGGTTGGTAAACAAGTGTAGGACCCCCTCCCCCCAATTAAAATATTCTTTATTCTTAATATTAAAAAGAGGCAGGATAGAATATTTTCCCTAAAGGAGAAGAGGAGAAAAATCTTAACAAAGACAGAAAACAGGCCCAGTCTTCCTGCCATAGGAAAACAGCCTCAAGCAGAAGCTTGAAGAGGCTGGTCTTTAGGAATGGAGATTTTTTATTCATTCAGAAAGACTGGACCAATCTATTCATAAGCAAAGAGACTCCCAATAAGCAACACAATTAGGCAAGCCAAAGCTAACAAGATTAGCTCAGACAAACACCTCAGATTTGCATTTCCCCTTTTGCCTGTGGAGCCAGCCATGATCCCTACATGACCCCATAGGAATCTGGCAACAGCCATTAAAATATTAAAGGACACATTCTTACACAGGAACAGGCATCTCAATAACAAAGCCCCAAAGAATGTATAAAAACCCAACTATTCTCAACCCCATTTTGTCATCCACCCAAGAAACATGCTGCTGTCACTAGTTTCTGGCTACAAAATAAACAGAGATCTTCTTTCCTGCAGCCTGCCTCCATTTTATTTCAGCATCTTTTTCCCGGCTTGAAATCGGACCAGATTTTTCTTCCAACACAAGCATATCCAGCAATTTTGCTAAGCCTGAGTGCTTTGCTAAATAGCATTAGTTTCAACTATTTGGAAATCTTTTCCATTCCATTCCTTCTTACCAAAATCTAAAATGTTTTCCATTCTCAGTAAAAGCAAATTATAGTAATAAAAAATAATCTCTCCAACTAGTAAGTTGTATTTAAACAGAATCCAACTATTTCAGTCCTATCAGACGGAAAACCTTTTGATGATATCATAAGCAATTTCAACACATTAACAGAAGATGGAAAGTAATATTTCTGATATGATAATGTTCACATTGGCAAAGAGAGAAAGGTGGGAGTGAGGAGTAATAATAATATAGTAAGAAGGGTGGATTGTGATCAGAAGTTCCACTGAGAAGAATCTGGAGGTTGGATTTCATTTGGGGGTCTCAATTGCCTATCCTCAGGGTACAGTAATCGCAATAATAGCATTATCTATATTTTTAAAACATTAGCTATAATAAAAAAGCCAGTTGTGCATGTTTTTACATAACAACAACAGCACCATAGTTTCTGGTGTTATATGAAGCATTCACAACTTGAAAATCAGGAAAAATGTGAAGAATATATTGATAAATAATATGGAACCTTACCACAAAAAGAGAGGATTTTGGAGGATAGTTATTTCAAGACGTTTAGAAGAATTTAACACTGAGTAAAACCCCATTTTTTGTAAATGTCCATAGACACCCTAGAGCTTATATGTGATATAGGAGACTTACTCTGATTAACTGAATAGCTTGATAATTTATCAGACTGATGTATTATGTTTATTCTGATACAGAATATCAATAAAACATAATATATCATCAGCATATGACAACAGTTTGTATCCAACCTGAACTGCTTTTATGCTTGGCATGCCCTTTGACTGTTTGGCAAAGACAAGTCAACGGACCCTATTTGCTTGCTTGCTTGCTTGTTTGTTTTCTACCTTTCACTGAAAAGCTCAAGGCAATGTAAATAGTGTCCCCTCCTATTTTTACTCGTAACAACAACATTTCAGTGAAAAGAAAGTAACTGGCTATAATGGAATGCATTAGTGGCCTTCAGGAAAGAGGAGAGATGCTACCTAGGAAACAATCAGCCAAGAGGAGCCTGCAATCACTTAACAGTCTCAGAAAGAAACTGAGAAAAGACCTGTCCTAATGGATGAGGCAGTTACAAGTGGCAGTAGGAAGTTTGTACCTTCAGACTTACAAGATTTTGTTAATGTAGCCCTACAATAAAGTAGAATCAGTTCTTCAAGTTCTGATTCCTGTCTGGTTTACTGGGAGGGGTGACATTGGCCCATATTCACCCAGTGTTCTTTCTGCTCTGAGTCCAACAACTTAACTACTGCTTGTCAATGACTTGTCAATGCCTAGCCTAGCCTAGCCTAGCCTAAACTATACAAAGATAAAGACACTGAAAAGTAACAATATCTACGAAAGAGGAAATGCCAGAAATCCTAGTAAAGGAAGTATCAAGTGCCATAAAATCAATGAAAAATGGGAAAGCTTCAGAAGATGACTGTGTTACGATTGAAATTCTGAAAGCTGATGGCCACAGTTTACTGAGAAACTATACTCGAGATGTCTCAGAGAAGAAAAAATACCCAAGGCATGGAAAAATGCTGAAGTGATTCTTATATACAAGAAAGGAGCCCAAGATGATTTAAAGAACTATCACCCAATAAGCCTTCTTTTAGTCATCTACAAGGTTTTCACCAACATAATAGCAGAAAGAATATTGAGAACATTAAATGATGCACAGCCAAAGGAACAGGCAGGGTTCAGAAGTGGCTGCAGCACAATGGATCACATTCAGATTGTTCAGCAAATCATTGAAAGGCACAATGAGTGCATCATCTCTCTGTGCATAGTTTTCATTGACTACAAAAAGGCATTTGACTCAGTATTCCAACAAGCAATAATCAATGCATTGTTCAAGAAGTAGACACTGCTTACATAAACTTACTACAATCAATATATGAAAAAACAATGGCTACAGTTTGCCTTAATGATCTTAAAGTATAAAACAAGGTGTACAACAAGATGACACAATATTACCCATTCCTTTCTCAACCTTCTTGGAAGTAGTGTTTTTTATCAGGGCAACCTGGTCTACCCAAATATGGGTTGGAGCATAGTGCTTCTGCTTTCACCTTTCAGCCCCAATCCAGGGGCCTTGGCAGGCAGTCGCTTTTGCAACAAATTATTTTTGTGTTAAATTTATATTTTGCCGACAAAGAAATAAAGGGAGGCTAGTATAGAACTATTTCAAGCTTTTTAGCTCTTATCAGCTAGCCATACCCTTCTGGGATTCGAACCTGGGCTACTTACATATTCGGTAGATGTATTAACCTCTAAGTCATAGGCTCTCCTGGCTCTGTTGGCTATACCAGGGGAGAGATTAGTGTTTTTTTTTATCAGGGCAGAAGTATTTCAGAAACTGGACTGGGCAAAAGATGGAATAAAAATCAATGGTGCCTATTTAAAACACTTAAGATTTGCAGATGACATTGTTCTCTTCTCACAAGACCCAGAAGAGTTACAGAGACACATACAAGAGCTGCACAAAGCAGGAGAACCATTTGGCTTAAAAATAAACCTGAAAAAGAGCCAGGTCATGTTTAATATATTCACCAAAGAAATCTCAATGGAAGATGATACAGTAAAGGAAATTGAATGGCATGTTAAATGCAGTTGGCAGGCAAGCAAACAGAATTTTCAAGAACAACCTCCCCCTATGCCTGAAGAGAAAGTTTTTGATCAGTGTGTGCTACCTGTTCTAAGATATGCCAGCAAAAATGGACATTAACCTCATAATCAATACAAAAGCTATGAGTGGCGCAAAGAGCCATGGAAAGATACATGCTCAGCATCATGAGACAAGATAGAAAGACCTTCACATGGATTAGAGAACAAATGAATGTATATAATATCATCAAGAGAATAAAAGAATTGAGTGTTGTGGCCCGCCAGTGGCCAGCGGAGCTGGCAGCAGATTCGGACAGTGAGCAGGTTGGGGAGGAACATGGGCCAGTCCTGGAGTCTGGGGAAGGCTCTGACGAGGGCTCTGCGTCGGAGGCAGAGATGGGGCCAGGGCAGTCTGACAGTTATCAGTTGCCTTTGGAGTCAGACATCAGTGAGGCAAACGAACAGCTGCAGCCTGTTCCCAGTGTGCACATGCGCAGAGTTGCCAGACGAAGGGAACAGCTGAGGAACAAGGGTCGACTTGGGAGTAAGGCCACAGGTGGACTGAATGGCCCTAAAAGAGGAGCGAAAGGGGATGGGAGTTTGCAGGAGACAATTAGTTCGCTTAATTGGTTCGTGACTCTCACAGACCTCTTGCCAAGTTTTGAAGATATCGGCCTGGCAGCTCTCCAAGCCAGATAAGGTCTGTGACTGTAAATGCTCTCTTGAAAGACTTTGTTGGATGTGAATGAGAGAAATTCACAGTAACTTAATAAAAAGAGTTTTTTGTCAGCACAAGGAGTCTGCTTCGTGGTTTGGGAATGCCTAGGTCAGAACGTTGAAATGGAAATGGGCTGGTCACATAGCAAGAAGAACTGATGGCAGGTGGACTAAGGCAGTCCTAGAATGGCTGAAAAGCATCCAGAAAAGAGACTTAAAACAAGGTGGATTGACGACACCAGCAAGTATTGTGGGCTCAACTGACAAAAGAAAGCTCAGTACTATATTGTTTGGAAGCATGTGGAAGAAGCCTCCATCCTGCAATTTTTGTTGTTTAAGTATAGTGTTCCTTTTCCACGAAGCACATTTTATTTTGTTTTATGTTTATATGCCGCTCATTTCACTGATAAGGTATTCTGGGCAGTTTATGCAAATTATATGCAATAATATGTTCACAAATATATACCTTAAAATTTTTCCAAACCATTAAATTTGCTGAATCTTTGTTTTTACATTTTAAAAATCTTTCATCTCTTTTATTAAAAAAAGCTTTTTATTGAAATAAAAAAAATATTTAAGGATGGATTATTTAAATACCATTTTTTAAAATACCATTTTTTCTTATATAAATTGTTAATGTTGCTATAACATGATTAGATCTTGCAATATATGTTTTATGGAGTTGGAAAAAAAAGTGTTTTCTTGCTGTGAAGGATTTAAAAGTCACATCAAATTAAGCATATATCCTTACAACACATTCCATATGCAAGAATTAAATTTAGCTACAGTAGCAGTGCACTCTAACAAAGAATCTAAAAGTTGGTTCAGATCTTTAATGATAATTATCTATATTAAAATGGTACTCAAAAAACCTATGAAAAACATAGCAATAGCAATAGCAGTTAGACTTATATACCGCTTCATAGTGCTTTACAGCCCTCTCTAAGCGGTTTACAGAGTAAGCATATTGCCCCCAACAATCTGGGTCCTCATTTTACCCACCTCAGAAGGATGGAAGGCTGAGTCAACCTTGAGCCGGTGAGATTTGAACCGCTGAACTGCAGCTAGCAGTCAGCTGAAGTAGCCTGCAGTGCTGCACTCTAACCACTGCGCCACCTCGGCTCTAACATCTGGGTAGACTCTTAATAGAGTTGTAGCAATTAATATATGCAATCCTTCTGGATCACCTTTTTAAATAGTAATTTTTATTAATTTTCTTAACACTACGAATAAAACTTTTTTTAAAAAAAAATATATGAATGCAAACAAACTATATATAATAACCTGAATAAAATGCAATTATTTCTCAGTCTATAACAAATCTAGTATACAGCCAAAGATATTCAAAACATCTATATAATATAACATGGAATTGCTTACTAGGAAAATAGTACATATTAAATGTAATATACTTAGTAACTTAACAATCAATATTTAAACAAATCCTTCTGGAGTATTATTTCTTATTCCACCATAAATACTGAACACTTGTTAATCAATATTTCTATATTCGTAGGTGATTTAGGTTTCCACTAATGTACTCTTGAAAATCTTCTAGATAAAACACTCTTCTCATGTGAAATGGTACCAGCTCCATGCAAACAGTCAACTACACAAAAATCCAACTTCACATTTGATATTAGGGGTAGGGAAAACTTTTTTTCATTTTTGGGAGATCACCTCCCCCAGCATTTTTTTTAAAAGAAAAGAATACTGTACAATAATAAATTCAATGAATGAAAACTAACCAAGGAGAAAGACTATACTAATTGGCACGTTATCACAAAGATAAGAATATTGTGTTTTGAACATTATAAGATCAGTAACCGTGTAATATCTGATGGTCTTTAGGTACCATGCAACACACCAATAATTGTTGGATGGCCTGAAACTATCAGCTTAAATTTATAGAACATCCCGGAGGGGGCATTTTAATTCTGAAAATGCTACAATAGCAGTATTCCACAGCATTGTAATAATTTAAATAATGGTTACAAGCCAATTATGGTTCGCTGAATTCCTAGAAGAATATATTTATTTTGGGCCCTTTAGAAAGCTGGAACTCTGGCATTTATCCAAGGATGCCAGTTCCTATCCCCAGAGTGGTAATTGATACCAGAGCAGAAACAAAAACAGGTTCTTTCAATGCATACTACATAATAAAGCACACAATTTTCTTGTCATTGTTGTTTCAGCCTCTCCTGTCCAAACTCATATTGTGACTCTTAAGTTCTAAAAGGATAATTCTAACCAAGTATTAGGCACTGGGACTCAGATAGCTGGGCACAGTGGGAGTAGTCTTTGCTAAGCCAAAATCAAGAAATATGTCTAAATAATTAGTTAACTAACTGGGGCTGAAACGTTATTTGGCATAAGGAAAGCAGTTTCCCACAAACCCGAACCACCAAGTGTTGCTATCTGTACTTACGTTTTAACCGATCAAATGTTTTGATAACTGACTTTGCATTTATGTACTTTTTCTCAACGCAGTAAATAAGGAGATTGGCTTTTGTGTGCTCTCCACGCATGTTCCCTAGCTATGTCAGTTTGGAAACACTCTACTCTCCAATTTACTGAGAAATAATAAATTGGGTGGTTCGAAACAAACAAATGACAACAAAATCTGGAAAAGTAGTTCTGTGTTTACTGCTCTGCCTGTCCTGTTCCTTCTATTATGTGGTTTAGAATAAGCATTCTAACACATGGGAGAATTTGAAATTATTTTGATTTCTGCAATTCATCCCATCTTTTAAAAAATTATAAGTAGACATAACATATTTGTGCTGAAAACATCCCAACAGTTGTTAGAGAAAACTGTAACCCTTTTCTACAATGTACTAGTCATCAATAATGTTGTAGCCTGGATATGGTACTCCTGATATAGAGAGCCAGGCAGAAGAACATCATTATCTTTAAAAGTTGATGAAGCCATCCAACATTTAAATGAGTAACAGCTGGAATTGATTTAAAGAGTAACTTTATCTTTTCTGGAATGTGCGACTTATTTTCTAGTATCTATTTAAAACTCAAATATTGTATTCACATCCTTACTTGTAAGCTATAAATTCTAGAATGAAGCATACAGTTCAGACTCCTTGCATGCCACAGGCTTTCAGTAATCCTAGGAGTGTGTCCATTACTGTCTGGGATGCCCATGATCAAAGGAACTTAAGGATTTTCTTCGTTCTTTTCAGTAAAATGATTAATTGGACCATCTTAACATGGATTATCTTTCTGTCTAAATCCTACAAATCTAAACCCAATCTTTGACAAAACTGAGTATCTATGTGCCTGTATGTATAAATGTACAGGTAATCCTTGAATTGAGCCCAACGTTTTTTGTTTTTTTTTGCTAAGCGAGACATTTGTTAAGTGAATTTTGCCCCACTTTACAACATTTCTTGCCACATTTGTTAAGTGAATCACTGCAGTTGTTCAGTCTGCAACATGGTTTGCTAAGTGAATCTGGCTTCCTCGTTGACTTTGCTTCTCAGAAGGTCTCAAAAGGTGATCACATGACCCCGGGATACCGCAACTGTCATTAATACGAGTCAGTTGCCAAGCATCCAAATTTTGATCATGTGACCATGGGGATGCTGCAACGGTCATAAGTGTGAAAATCGGTCATAAGCCATTTTTTTTTCATTGCCATTGTAACTTTGAACGGACACTAAATGAACTGTTGTAAGTTGAGGACTACCTGCATATATGCATAGATGTGCCTCTATATTTGTACCAACCCTGTTATTCTATGTTCTATGAAAGAAAAGTTGCAACTAGAGCACAAGCAGTTTTATAAAAGCGATAGATAAATCTTGTTGGCTTCAGTGACTGTCTCACCGAGACAATTCTTCTGTTTTTCTATTCTACTTTTTCTTT
This sequence comes from Thermophis baileyi, assembly GCA_003457575.1. NCBI lineage: Eukaryota > Metazoa > Chordata > Lepidosauria > Squamata > Dipsadidae > Thermophis > Thermophis baileyi. The sequence continues at coordinate 8,421,304 of QLTV01000972.1, read as the reverse complement.
TATTCTTCTATTCTACCTTCTCCTTTTCTAGAAGAAAAGTTATTCTATTTTCCTCTGGCACATATCCTGGCCTTTCCCACATGAGAGAACCACCCCCCAGGCATTTGGTGATAGAAGCACCACTCTCGTCTGCTAAGGTCCTTCCATAACCCAGACTCAGCTTGTTTTTTCTTAAGATGTCCTGGAGGCTGTTACAGACCAGAGATTTCTTATAGTTTGTTTTTAGGCAGACTGATTACCTCCTAAATCATGACTGTCCCAGCCAATTTTTGATATATTATATTAGTGTTTCGCAACCTTAGCAACTTCAAGATGTGTAGACTCCCAGAATTCCCCAGCCAGCCATTCTGAGAGTTGAAGTCCACACTCTTAGGTTGAGAAGTACAGTATTGTGTACAAATCCACATATACAACAATGTTTTCCCTACCCCTTCACAGACTCTTCTCTGACGGAAAAGGCTCTTTGTAAACAGGATCTTAAATTCAAATGAGCGTCTGTCTGCATCAAAGCGAATTATTTAATTGTTTTTGCTCTCACACATAAACCAAACTGAATAGGTAAAGCAGAAGAAGCAGACTGCTGACTTTTGATAAAACGGTTGCATGTTTAAACCTGCAAGGAATATTGGTGAGACAGAAATAACCAAAGAAAGTACTGTATTCACAGGAAGAAACTGCAGTACAAAAATGCAACATTGATTGAGCCATTGTGGCAATTCACAAATTCCGTCCTGACTTTGGCTAATTGTGATTAACAGGATGACATTTTAAATACATGTTTAATCTCCGGCACCTTGATGCCGAAAACTTTCTTTGAGAACAGACTGAGATGGAAAAGGAAGCAAGGACACTGTGAATATTGAAAGTCTCCATTAATGTCAAACACATGACACATGTGCTGACTCAAGGTGACGGGAAAACATGTTGCCTCATCACTTGGGTCCTTCATCACTGGAGGTTTTTAAGAAGAGATTGGACAGTCAGTTGTCTGCAATGGTATAGGGTCTCCTGCTTGAACATGGGGTTGAACTAGAAGACCTTCAAGGTCCCTTCCAGCTCTATTCTGATTGATTGATAGCCTTAAAAAAGGCCACTAGTTCTTTTGCGTGCTCCCTCTCTATGCATCCATTGTCTGGCAGCACCAACACTGCTGTCTATCATCTTCCTAGCTAACTAGGAATGTATGTATCATTCTGCCTGAGGACAGATGTTGCAGCCACTGCATGATTCATTGCAGAAATCACATGTACGTGCACAGAAAGTGTGGCTAGATAAGCCAGACAATCTTGCTAGACAGTAAGACACTCTGGAGACTCGTGCACCTCAATCCCACTGATGTGGGTATTTCAGGCAGGGATTGGGGGTACAGCCAATAAAATCTTAATTCCCATTTGTGACTGATCTTGGTCACCCTTTGAAGTAGCTGCTTCACTGAATCTAATAGGGAAAAAACCCCAGCTTTTAAGCCCAGGACTTCCAATTGATAGCTAACCATGCTATAACCTCTTTCTACACCATAATGTACTTGTTAGGTTTGTGTTTGGAGGGTGAACTGACTTCAGTAAATTTGTGCTGACATGTACAATTCACAGTTTTGGAATTACTTTCTCTTTTGATTTTGCTGCTCATAAAAAGATCAAGAAGCAGATTTTAAATGGTATATACAGTAACTCCCCCCTGTGACTGTGAAAATGAAAACTTCAGGTATGGCCATTTCTTATACCATGTTCACATGGTTGCACAGGGATGCTAAACATTCAGTCGATTCAAGTCATTAGATTACAGGAAGCTCCCTGGTGCTGCCTAAAAGTCAATTAAAATCTTGAGTACAAATTACCTGAGGCTTATGAATTTTGTTACTTATGTTCCAGCATTTTGATTTCAGGAGAATGCTGTGCAAAACCAACAAGCACTTGTGGCACTGGTTCAGACTTGGGAACAATCATTTCTCTCGTTCACAGGCCAACAGGAGCTTGGAAATCTTGGCTCAGAAGAAACACATTTGTTTTCAGTTTCTGTTTCTCCTGCTGAATTTGAGTTCTGTTTGCAAATAATTACCCAATAACATAGTGAAGCAAACATGGCTTCACAAATCGAGCTCTCATTAGTGAATTTATTGTTCTGAGATGCAAAACACAGATGAACTAGAAAGAAACATTTGTATTTTCTTAATAATATGTTAGATATGGTTGATCTTCCTTTGGGGTGTTTTTAGAGTAAATACCTTAGATCTGAAGATGCTTTTGTAACCATTCCCCTAAAGCATGCATTTAGGAATCCTCAATTTCTGGTAAATTATTGTATCATCAAATTTTGTTTAGCTCGAGGAAAGATTATTTATTTAGCATACATTATAGCATGCCCAAGCAGTTTAAATATTAGGAGTGCATCACGTTTTATAGGCCCAAATCCACATATGACTTTGAATAATATGCCTGGTTCTGCACTTTCTAAATAAGTGGCTAGAGTCAGGAGAAAAAATAATATATTTAAATTAAATTAAAATGGAGCATGTTGATTCACTATAGCTGAAAGGATTGCTCCCTGTGCACTTAATTGTTTTCTACTTCTGTTAACTCACAACTATGATAAAATGGTAACTTTTGGTGGGAAATTGGGGGTGACACTTAAGACTTTGTTGGGGATATATGATTTCAGTCATAGCTCGTTACTTTCACCCATAATATATATTTGCACATAAGTGAATGTGCACATCTATCTATGAATAAAAACAAAAGAATCCAAATTGTTATGTATTGAATATATATAGTTGTGTTAAGCCCTGCTAAAGTGAAACTAACCTTTAGATGACCCTGTTAACTCCAACTGTTTTGGAGGGAAACTTAGAACATTCATATTTGGGCAGGCTTTTTCAAGGTTTATGATTGGTTAAGGCCCTGTGCAGGGGTGGGTTCTAACTTAACTCGCTGCCGGATCGCTTCCTCCCACGCTGCATGGCTTCTGCGCATGAAACTTGGCTTCTGTGCATGCGCAGAAGAAAAAAAAAATTTAAAAATCCCCCCCCCAAAAGATGGCGGTGCCCACGGACCAGCACCGACCGAACTGGATCCGTGATGTCACCGTGACGTCACCAGCAGGTCGCTACTGGTTCGGGCGAACAGGTCTGAACTGGGAGGAACCCACCTCTGGCCCTGTGGGCCTAGAGTATAAATTACAGGCATTTGCCTGCTGTTCCTCAGTTCCAGTTTTGAGTCAATAAATGCTGTTGTAGCTATGCTGGTCTCCTTCTTGCCTACTGAAGCCCACTACACAATACAAATAATCATTAGAAATCAGCTGACCCTGTATTTTATGTTGCAGTCCTATAAAATTGTTTTAGGGAAAATCTTGCCCTGCGTTCCCCCCTCTTATCTGTCTGCAATTGAATTTCTCTGAAGCTTGGAATTCCACACTGAAGGGATAACTAGATTGTTCTACTTAAGTCCAATATATAAAACAGAGTACCAAAACAATTTCAGTCTAATCAATAGACATGATATTCAATATATTCCCTGGTCCTCTATTTTCTTTTTTACACTTCAGCTGCAGGAAGAAAAATAATATTTGATCTGCCAAAGTAAGGAACAAAGTGGCAGTTTCTCCTGTCTGAACAGGTGCAGCTAACCTGATTGCATAGAAAGAAAGTGGAAGAGTGCTTAATGAGAATATAGGGGGGAAATCCTAAATTCTGGTTCAATATAAAATAGTCCATCAACAGGGTGTGCAAATTATTATATCCTTAATTTCACATACTATCAGAATAATGATAAAAATGACTGCCCTACGTGGAAGAGGAGATGGCAGGTGTCTAAGCTGGCTTTAGAAAAGATCAAAGAACCTGGAATATTATAACAACCAAAGAATACAAAAAATTAGTCAGAATGTCCTTATGGATCATAGAAAAGCTTTTGATCGTGTCAATCATCTCAAGCTGGGGAATATGCTTAATGGGAATGTGAACAATGTAAGAAATGTGGAATCCCAGAAGTTCTCACTATCCTCATTTGAAACCTATATACAGGTCAGGAAGCCTTAGTATAGACAGAAGATAGTGAAACAGACAAGTTCTAGGTAGGAAAGAGAGTGAGAAAAAGCTGCATACTTCCATCTTTTCATTCAACTATATGTTAAGGGAAGCTGGATTGGAAGAAGTTAGATTTGGCTTTAAAACTAAATCAATAACCTGCATTATTTTGATGATACCGGTCTATAGTGTGTGCCCAATTAGTAGGTAAGTGAGTATTTTGACATTATCATCATTTTCATGCATATTCACCACCTCCAAGCTGTACAAACCTGAATGCTTAGTGGATATAAGCATATCAAGTGATGTGTATTTGTGTAATGAGGGAAGGTGTGACCTAAGGAGATCAACACCCTATATCAAGGTGTGCATAATTATTAGGCAGCTTCTTTTCCTCAGGCAAAATGGACCAAAAAAGAGATTTAACTGAAAAGTCTTTCACAGGGATGCAGCACTCTTGAAATTGCTAAGATATTGAGGCGTGATCAGAGGTGGGTTCCTCCCGGTTCGGACCGGTTCGCCCAAACCAGTAGCGACCCGCTGGTGACGTCACAATGACGTCACGGATCCGGTTTGGTCGCTGCCATCTTTTTTTAAATTTTATTTTTATTTATTTATTTTTCTTCTTCTGCGCATGCGCAGAAGCTGAGTTTCCGGCACTGCGCATGCGTCGCCATCTTGTTTTCGGCTTAAAAAAAAATTTTCACTGTGCATGCGCATGCGCACAAAGCATGCGCACCCACGAGGTGTGGGAGGAAGCAAACCGGCAGCGAGGTAAGTTAGAACCCACCCTTGGGCGTGATCACAGAACCATCAAAAATTTTGTCGCAAGAAACGTATTGAGAAAAAAAAGATGCAAATTAACTGCCAAAGATTTGAGAAGAATCAAATGTGAAGTTACCAGGAACCCATTATCCTCCAGTGCTGTCATATTCCAGAACTGCAACCTACCTGGAGTGCCCAGAAGTACAAGGTGTTCAGGGCTAAGAGACATGGTCAAGGTAAAGAAGGCTGAAACCTGACCACCCCTGAACAAGACACATAAGTTGAAACGGCAAGACTGGGCCAAGATATATCTGAAGACAGATTTTTCAAAGGTGTTATGGACTGATGAGATGAGAGTGACTCTTGACGGACCAGATGGATGGACCTGTGGCTGGATCAGTAGTGGGCACAGAGTTCCACTTCAACTCAGACACCAGCAAGCTGGAGGTGGGGTACTGGTATGGGCTGGTATTATTAAAGATGAGCTAGTTGGACCTTTTTGGGTTGAAGATGGACTCAAAATCAACTCCCAAACCTATTGGCAGTTTTTAGAAGACACTTTCTTCAAGCAGTGGTACAGGAAAAAGTCTGCATCTTTCAGGAAGACCATGATTTTTATGCAGGACAATGCTCCATCGCATGCATCGAAGTACTCCACTGTGTGGCTAGCCAGTAAAGGCCTTAAAGATGAAAGTATAATGACATGGGGCCTCTTTCTTAATCAGACCGAAACCCTATTGAGAACCTTCGTAAACGGGAGATTTACAATGAAGGAAAACAGTACACCTCTCTGAATAGTGTCTGGGAGGCTGTGGTTGCTGCTGCACAAAATGTTGATCGTCAATAGATCAAGAAACTGACAGACTTCATGAATGGAAGGCTTTTGACTATTATTGAAAAGAAGGGTGGCTTCATTGGTCACTGATTTATTTATTTTTTTGAAATGTCAAAAATGTTTATTTGTATATTTTGAGTTGTTTGTTTATTATTATCACTTTAACAGATGAAAATAAACGAGTGAGATGGGAAATTTTTTGTTTTTCATTTAGTTGCATACCAATTCTGCACACTAATAGTTACCCAATAATTGTGCACACATATATATTCTCCTAAGAAAACCAAAACCTCATTTTTACTTTCTAACATATTCAGGTTTGAGGTTTATTAACATTTTGGATTGACCGAGAGCACTGTAGTTGTTCAATAATAAAATTAATCCTCAAAAATACAATTTGCCTAATAATTGTGAACACAGTGTAATGGCTTGAAAATACAAAGGATCTGCAAATTCTAGTAATAAAAATCAAGAACCTCAGTGAAAACATGGGAATAAGAAGTTTGGTTGTTTAAACATGACTGCTAATTTATATACTAGTAAAATTATTTTGTCTGTTTGATACTTTGTTACTTTCAATTGGGTGAAATGCTGCATCATAGGGCAAACTTTTTTTTACCAGAGGTACCTCAAATGGGATAAATTACAGACTGCTGGGACACATTACTCCTGAGGGAATGAAATTTGGGAATTTTTTTGCTGTTTCGGAGTCACTGTGGAAAGAAGGAAGGAAGGAAGGAAGGAAGGAAGGAAGGAAGGAAGGAAGGAAGGAAGGAAGGAAGGAAGATAAGAGGGAGTGAAAGAGAGGGACGGAGATTTGTCTGAAATGGTATAGGGTTTCCTGATTGAGCAGAGGGTTGGACTAAAAGACCTCCAAGGTCCCTTCCAACTCTGTTATTCTGTTATTTCTGATGCTCACTGCCAGCTTCCTACAAGGTAACTCAAGGGAGAAGCCAACAGGAAGTTGGAATTCTCTCCCACTTCCACTGATTCCCCCCCCCAACACCTGTGGTCATTTTATTTCTCAGTTTAAGTAAGAAATTATTTCTGAAACCATGACCCAACAGATTCTGGGTTGTCTAGATAGGATTAGAAAGCTCATGGCAAAATCTCTTCAGTGCAAGATTTGATTTCAAGAAATTTTTTCCAGTTATAAGTTTGTACGGCTCCCTCCATCATGTGAACATACACTAGGTACTTCCCTTTAATTTTTTTCTTTCTGCTATTGCCCCACTGAACTAGAGTAGGTTTGGTAGAAATATGGGCAGTGATGGGGAAGGTAAAGGAATCAGTTTTGCTAGCTGATGCTTCTCACAATTTAGGTGGAAATATTACTCAGTTTAGTCATATTATTTGATTAATTCAACCATCCATTCACTTCATGTGGAATTAGATGACAGAGTTCAATAGAAATTAATTTGAATTAGGGTTTGGGGGAAATGATTCACTATTAAAACATGCACTCCATGAATTCTGAGCAAAAATAATTTCACTGACTGGCTTCTCACTTCTCCAAATTATTTCATAGATACTTCAATATGTTTAACTAGGAGAAAATCACACTTAAGATACTTCAACCCTATCAGTGTTTCTACTCCTCAATCCTGAAAAGCAGCCAAAAGATTACCTTCACTTTTGTCAGTGGTGAAATGATCAGAACGAGTGTAAAGATAGGGTTTCAGCCAGGGTCATATCTCAAGCTACATTGTCCTTTGAGAAAAGAAATCCCCACCCCCACCCCATTTTATTTGTTTCACAAACAACAACAAAAAGAAAATAGTACCCTACCGAACTACTTTCTTACTTCACCTCCTCACCCTAACCAAATAGTGAGAAAAAAAATTAAGTAACTGTTACAGTATGAGGGGCAACTGTGAAGCTCCCAAGTGATCCTTTGCATTAATAGATATATTAAATCATTATAATAGTAGGCAAGTGAAACTCAGGCAGAAGCATCAGTACTTAACTATGATTATGCCATTGTGTCATGGTACTGAAAAATGCATGTTATGTTATGTCACTTTGCAAGTGACTTGCATGGTGGCATCACATGTATACAGTGGTGAGATTCAAATAATTTAACAACTGGTTCGCCCAGGGTCAGGTGTGGCCCATCCCCATCCTCCAGCTCTGCTGCACATGTGGGATGAGCCTCCCACGATGGCCAACCTGACCCTGGGTGAACCGGCTGTTAAATTACACCCCCCTGCTATCAAAGTGGATCCTGGGCACTGCACTGCACTGCAATGGAGAAACAAGCAACGGAGCGGCTGGCACGAGGGAAGGAGGAGGAGGCAGGAGAAGAAAGAGGGAAAGCGGTCTTCTCCTTCCCTCGCACCTGTTCTGACCCAGCCTTAGCAGAAACAAGAAACAGACTCCTTGTCACGAAAAACCCCTCTTTATTTTCCTCTTGTGAATTAATTGCATTCACCCACTGAAAAGTCCAGGCATTAGTCCTTCAAGGAGTTAACTGCAGTACAGACCTTATCAGTTCCTTGTGACAATTTCAAGGCTGTGAGCTCCCAGATGAAAGGCTGCAAAGTAAGTTCTGGCAAGCAGTCTTTGTGGCACAAAACGCAATGAGCCAAAATCTTCAGAACTACGAACTGTTGTCTCCTACGACAACCACTCCCCTTTCCTTCTATTTATTCCCCAGCCAGGGAGGGGCCATTCAGCATCCATGTGTGCCTTGCTTCCCAAGTTGACTCCTTGTCCTCAGTTGTTCTCCTCTCCTAACAGTTCTGTGCATACGCGCATCTGGAACAGGCCCCAGCTGTTCTTCCTCCCCACTTATCTCAGCCTCCAAAGGCAGCTGCCTTTCCGGTGGCTGGGAAATGTTGGATAGCCCTGGTTCTATCTCTGCGTCCGACACAGAGCATCCATCAGAGCCTTCCCCAGACTCCAGAGCTGGCCCAAGTTCCTCCCCAATCTCATCGTCCAAGTCTGCCGCCAGCTCTGCTGGCAGCTGGTGGGCCACAACAGCACCAGTCATTCCATTGCCCATTTCTCCATTGCAGTGCAGAGCAGCACCCAGGATCCACTTTGGTACCGGGGGGGGGTGTAATTTAACAACCCGTTCGCCTGAACCAGTGCGAACTGGCTGAATTCCACCACTGCATGTATATGTGCAGTGATAGGATCATGGCATTGTGCTGTGTGTTTCTTCACTTGCCTGCCCTGCCGATGCCCAGAAGCAAAGTAAAGCAGGTGCATTCTTCATTGGAAAAATGAGCTGTGCTCAAACTTTACAGACCTGCATCTCTACAAAAGAAAACATCATTTTTATTTGGATTCAGCTGGTGTTGAATAACCAGCCTCCACCTCTCTCAAACAGAGCCAACGTTATGAGGTTGCAAAAATCTTATTCTGTTTCTGAACTCTTGCAAAAACTCTTTGTCGATTCCACTATAACTATCTGCCCTTTCATTTCCCAAAATAGTGGCATTTAAAAATGTGAACTATGTTTAAAAGCAAAACGAAAACAAAACTCTTTGTTATGAGGAATCATCCTTTTTATGTATAAAAAAGGATGATTCCTCATAACCAAGATTTTATGCATGTGGTTACATCTAGCAATAAACCCTAGCTGTTTAGCCAATCTGATACAATCACTGCCCCATCTCTAGAGGATTAGATAACTCTGTACCCTGGAATAAAACAGCTGCTATTTCCAAGTAATCTGGAAATGCATGATTTTTTTTCAGTTGTAGGCTTCTATAATGGCAGCTGCCTTTTTGCAGCAGAAAAGGCAGCAATTTTTTGTTAAATGGCAGCTGTTACTCTGATTTTCTCAGAATTCAGAATGTGCTTCAGCAAAAGTTCCCTCATCAAGCAAAATGGCAGTCTTTTGATTCTCTTTCTCCAAAATGAATTTGCCCCCTTACCCCAAAAGAATAGCCTGAACAAAAGAGGCAGTTTTCAGATGGTAAATGGCCTTTACAAATTCATGACAAACTTTTCATGCAGCATTTCATTATTTCAGGGTTGTTTTTTCAATTTGTATTCATTTGTATCCCACCGTTATTATTTCTACAAATAACTCAAGGCGACAAACATATTCAATACCTTCCTCCTCTTATTTTTCCCACAACAACAATAACCCGGTGAGGTGAGGTGAGAGATAGTGACTTACCCAAAATCACCTAAATGGCTTTCATGGCTAAGGCGGGACTTGAATTCACGATCTCCCACTTTCTAGGCTGATACCTTAATCACTAGACCAAACTGGCTCTTTAATAATATATGTTTATTGGTTGTTGTCTTTGGCCATTAAACAACAAAAAGATGAACAAGGGAAAGAATGACCCCGTGGCTTCTGTAGTTATTTTCTCAGCCCTTCTTTGACCTTCACAATATACAGGTCTTCTATGGAAGGCAGGCTGGTTGCAATTGTTTTTCTGCAGTCCTAACTATCAGTTGGAGTCTGTACCTGTCCTGTTTAGTTACTATACCAAACCAGACAGTTATAGAAGTACAAATGACAGACTCAATAATTCTTCTATATAATTGCATCAGCAACTCCTAGGGCAGTCTGAACCTCTTAAGTTGACGCAGGAAGGACATTTTTTGTTGTGCCTTTTTGATGATGGTCCTAATGTTAGGTGACCATTTCAAATCCAGGGAGATTATAGAACCCCAAAACCTGAAGGATTCTACTGCTGATACTGTCGAATACAGTAAGAGGTGGTAGAATAGAAGGGCTCCTCCTAAAATCCACTCTCATCTCTACAGGTTTAAGCATGTTCAGTTTCAGATTGTTCTGGCTACACCACAGTGCCAGTTGTTCAATCTCCCACCTATATGCAGATTCATCATCATCTCGAATGAGACCAATGATTGTTGTATCATCTGCAAATTTCAGCACTTTAACAGAAGGATCCTTGGAGATGCAGTCATTGGTATAGAAGAGAAGAGCAATAGAAAGAGCACACAGCCCTGTGCTAATTGTCTGGGTGCTCAATGTGATTTTCCCTAACATCAATTGTTGCTTCTTGTCTGTCAAAAAGCTAGTAATCCACCTACAAGTATGGATAGGCACAGCTAGCTTAGAGTGAAGAGTTTCTGGAATGATGGTATTGAATGCCAAGCAGAAGTCTACAAATAGGACCTGTGCATAATCCCTAAGGATTAAAAATGTTATAAAATATAGTGCAGTTCCACATTGACGGCATCATCTGCCAATCTATTTGCTCGGTAGGCAAACTGCAAGGGGTCTAATAGTGGATTCGTGATGATTTTCAGGTGAGCCAGCACTAACCTCTCAAAGATCTTTGTAACTACAGATGTCAGTGCGACCAGTCTAAAATTATTAAGCTCCCTGATTGAAGGTTTCTTGGGAACTGGGATGATAGTAGAGCATTTGAAGCAAGAAGAGACATAGCACATCTTCAGTGATTTATTAAAGATGTGGGTGAAGATGGGGGCCAGTTGCTCAGCATAGATTTTCAAGCAAGAAGAAGTAACTCTATCTGGACCTGGTGCTTTTCCAGTCTTTTGTCTATAAAATAGGCCTTGCACATCTTTTTCTAAGATCACCGTTGGTAGGGGGCTCAGAGGGTTGGAGATTGGTGTAGGAGATTTGGCTGCTGTGGTATATGTGAGGTGGGGAAGTTAGTGAAAGTCGACAGTGATTTCCTCTCACACCTACAGTAGACCACATTCAGGTCACCCCCCAGTTGACAATTCTCTTCAATAAAGAAGGGAGATCTGCTGTGGCCAATGATATTTTTCAGTCTTCTCCACACATTTTCTGGTTCATTAGCTGGGAACTGATTCCTCAGCTTTTCAGAATAGTTTCTCTTTGCTACCCTGATATGAATAAGAGTTATGAATAATTTTATTTATTTCTTTTGTATGCTGTCATGTAATCTGGTTGGATAAAATACAAATTAAAATGTGAATACATACACACTTTCTAATTTTGAACACAGAGGATTTTTAAAAAAACATTATTTATTTGAAAAAATCAGTATACAATGAAGTCTTGCTTTTATGGACTTGCAGGAGATCAATACTTATTATCCTTGAATTTTTTGATAAATGGAGATTACATCATCACCATAATTAGACCATTTGCTTGATGGTGTCAACATTTAAATTACATCAGTTGTGCAAATTTACCTCATTTGCAAAATGACAGCTCTAGGAACATGATGTAAATCACAGTGGAATTTGGTCTATTGCACAGGACGTTCATTGCATAAACTGAGGTTTCATTATTTCTTGGCTCATATGGTACCAGGAAGTAGATACAGTGTTGTATTAATTTCATTGGTAAAAGATTCAAAATAGAACAAAGCAGTTTTTAGGATCTAAGTTATAATCATCGTTCATTGCGCCAGAAATAAGGAAGGTATACATTAATAGGATTTCCTAAACCTTTAAAATCACTAACAAGTGCTACTAACTTTATCTATTTCACATAGACTGAAATCTCCCTAAAGGAGAATGGTAGGAAACTTATTATAGACCCATCCACTCAGGGAACCTCCTTGTTCAACAGATGCATCAATATTTTTACCTCCTTCCTATTTCCATCTTCCTTGATTTTCATACAGTTCTTGCAAAAAGCTACACAGATGGCTGAATCTTTCATTTCTTCTCCTTTGCTCAGTTTCTGGATTTTGAATTTTTAATTACTAAGACAAGATCATGTGTTGCCCTTTTACTTCAGTGGGAGTTTTAAAAGAAGGCTGTAGACTGGGGCTGATTAGTTTAAACAATGTTTTTAAAGATTTTTTTTCCCCCTACATTGAAATGTACCCTTATGTAATGCTCCTTTTGGCATGATGATCCTTCATTAGTTTAAATTTTAAAATCCCAAATAGTTTGTTTTTAAGGAAGGAGTGACATTTTTGGGCAGAAGTAGCTGCATATTCCAAAAACATGTCTGGAACATTTGGTCCTAATAAAACAGTCCTTTGATTTTATTGCTCTTGCTATCTCTTTATGCAAAAAAAAAAGTGACTTTGCTCTACATCAGCAGAAGACAAATATATGCAAGAATTGATTTTCATAAAATAATGTCTTATTTTATTTGCAACTCAAAACTCTGATTATTATTTTAGTCAGCAGATTATTCTATACTGTGAATAAGATGTAATATGATTCTTCTTCAAGCATTTAGAAAACTGGCAAGAGAATACTTATAGATTCTACTATTGTAATCATAGTAGGAGGCTTGCCAGAAGTCAGCATAAATTTAACAGAATAAGCCTTGCCAGACTAATTTTACCTCATTTTTTATTGTGTAACTACTTAAATACATTATGGGAACATGATACACATATTGATATTTCAGCAAATGCTTTATGAAGGACCTCAAGACATTCTGATTAGTGAGGTAAATAATAGAATGTAGAAGAATTAAGTGATTCCATAGCTGGCTTAAAAATACTACTCAAGCTTTGCTTATCAATGACTCCTCATAACATTAGACAGAAATATTGAGGTTCCACAAGGTTTATATTGTTTGACAGTTATGTTTATGACTTGAATAGGTGTTGAGAGAGAGCTTTTCAAAATTGAAGGGAACACAGAAATGGATAAGAGAGTTAATACTCTAGAAGACAGAAATAACATTCAAAACAATATTGATTTGTAAGAAAACTGGACTGAAAATAATTTTAACAAAACAAATGCAAAGTTATTAACTAAGGAAACAGAAAGCAACTGCATGTGCAGAATTTATTCCCTAACATATTTGGCTTGGCAACGGCAACTGTTTGGAATAACAGTTGAACAAAACTGAATGTGATTCAGCAGCATGATATGGCTTTCAAAAGAGACAATTGTGGTTTTAGGACTGCATCAACAGTACAGTTTCCAAATCATGGCAAGTAATACTTCCAGTTTTGTCTGTGTTGGTCAGGTCCCAGCTTGAGTATTGTCTCCAGTTTTGGTCACTAACCCTTTCAAAAGGACTCAGAAACAAGTTCAGAGTGGGGTATTCGGGAGACCAGAAAATGCCATAAGTCCTTTGAAGGAAAATGAAAGAAACTGAGAATGTTTGGTCCTGAGAAGAGAATAGTTGAAGGCATGGCTTTATTTATTTATAAAATTTATTGGCTGCTGATCTTACCGTAGGGTAACTCTCTGGGCAGCTTACAGTCATAAATTAAAGCCAAACATGCAAATCTAATCTCTTCTTCCTCCTATTTTGCTCACAACAACAAATCTGTGAGGTGAATTGGACTGAGACAGAGTGACTGGGCTCAAGTCACCCAGCTGGCTTTCATGTGTGCTTCAGGTATGCAAAGAAAACTAGGACCTGTTCTTTATCATCCCAGAAAGCTGAGTGTAGAATAATAGATTATATAAATAAACCATATTCTGGTTGAATGTAATTGAAAATATTTTAACAGTAAAAGCAGTACAACAATGGAAACAATCACCCCACGAGATGCTAAGTTTCTCTTCACTGAATGAGTTCAAGTGTGAAGTGTTATAGATACTTCGTTAGAATCCTGAATGAGTAGGTGGAGCTAATGATATATATAGTTATGTCCAACTCAGTCTTTTACTTGCAGAGCCGCTACATACAAATGAAAATGCCAGACATTTTGTGAGATCCTAAACAGATAGAGGTTATTCTCCATCCTACCTATGGAAGAATTCTTTTGCCAGGAAAAGTGGCATGTATTCTCATTTTCCTAAATCCAAGTTTACTCTTATTGGTTTTCTGACTGTAATCTTCCCAGAAATTTAGCAAAGCAGCATGTCTTGGCAAGGCATGGAAGTGAAGGGAAAAAGTTTTTTACCTAATTAAAATATTTCACGACTGGCTGCTGTTAAAGGCAAAGAGTAGAGGCAAGAAAGTCATTAATTTAGATGCTAGTGAGTCAGATTGATATTGATTGCGCAGCTTAATTATAAACGGTCTGGTATTCAAATTGTTGCATATTCAATCAGTCTTCAAACAGATGTTAGAAAACAAACAAAATTATAATTATGATTTTTGTGAGAGGAATCTATTTCATAGGCTCAATTGAGAGGTGACTTTTTAAAATAATTAACAAGAGGACCATGTCTTTATGGCTGTGTAGCAAAGAGAACTAAACAGTTAAAGGAACAAAAAAAGTCTATTGATCACTTCCATATGGTATCTATTTGAAGACTGAGCGCATCACAAACATGGGGATAATAATTATATGAGTTGGAAAACACAAGTTAAGCTATTACATCCAACCTTCTCATAATTTATCTATGTATGTATTAATCACATAGAAATACAGTTTGATTTTTTGGGTAAGCCTTTATTCATTTATGGTCTGTTTAACTAGACCTTAAATGAATAAATGATTGACAGCAGTCAACATTTCAATCTCTATGTTTATTAAACATGTACATAACCATGCTATAAAATAGCAATAATAGTTGTCTCTTGTGTATTTTCAGTAGTCTCAAAAACTGCACATACATTGCCTTTTGTGGGGGAAAGCCACCTGTCATGTGTCTCACAAAAGCACTTGTCATCTGAAGATGAGCTTAAACCACCAGACCAAGAGACAGCTCCACAAGGTCCTGAAGAGGAATTCAGAAGAGGAAAGTTCAAATCTGAACACAAAGATCCTATGCTCAACTTGGAGAAGGTGAACTTCAGAGTGTACAAGTGATTGAAGATTCAGCTATGGCTACTTTATATGAGTCACAAGATTCAGATGCCAGGATATAGTCAGTCCAGCTATTATAGCCCTATTCCTAATACTTCTGACTATATTGGAGAAAGCTATTGAAAAAGAATAATCTTTTGCAAGTGATTATATTAACAATTTCAACTATTTTATTGACCTATATGCAGCTAATGTTCTCCAAACAAAGCAAAACAAAAAAGACCAGGTTGGTAAACTAGAACTGTACACATTTTATTCACAGATAGTTTTTATTTTTGTTGATCCAAAAATGGAACCTTTTGGTTGTACTTATACCCAAAATATGTTAACTACAGTAAGAAGCAACTGAATGAAGAATTAGCTTCTACTTTGTGCATCAGCAGTAAGTTTGTTAAATTTCCATCAGCTGCACCTGTGATAAATGTTGAAAACAATGGGGTTATCTGAGTTTTAATTGGGAGGCAGCAGAATTTCACAGAAGTGAACTTGCAAATTTCACTATGAGTAAAAACATAAAGTAGAAGAAGCCACTATTTTTTGCCTAGAGAATATTTGGCCAATTTAGAGCATAAGGTGGCTTTTTCATACATTACTAGTGGTTTTTAACTCATATATTGCTGGCACAGAGTGATGTGTTAGGATTCTAACACTATTATTATGTCTGTTCTACAAAACTACATTACTGAATGCAATCATTCTTTGTCCCTGTTCCCCCAATCTTAATTAAACAAAGGTTAATTGATTGATAACCTCTGGGAGGTTAAATTTAACCTCAAATAGACCCAATCATGCACAGTGTTAAATTAACTTTTCTGATGAGTCATATTGTGGAACACTTAAAGCCAGTATATTCCTCCATGTTCTCCAAAAAAAATTGCTGAGAAGAATGTCTAAAAAGAGAAGCCTCTCCAATGCAGACCTCATTACTAAGGCTGGGTAGTCCCAAATACACCTCCCAAATATCTTTATGTGGCTTAAGGAATACTTGTCAAGAGTCTCCTGGTGCAGAAATTCAGGATGGACAGGATATCACCCCTGGAGAGAGGAGGTGAGGAGCATCTATTCCCAAAAGAATGATTTCTGACAATAAGCAGATTTGACATGGTTAGGCATGTTGGGAAAACAGAGCCTTTGATTACAATAGTGCCATACTCCAATTGTGAAATTGCATGAAGGTATTTATTTATTATTTTCTTATGCAACCAGGCAAGTTTTTAGAGTCTGGAGCCAAGTATTCCAGTTGCCCCTCTTTTCTGTCCTTGTCCTTGCAAAAGCCCATCTTTATTTGGATTGGGAATCAGGATTTTAAAAACATGTATTAATTTTTACACTTGACCGCATAGGAGATACCAGCAACTCCATCAAAGCAAGACTTTGGTGCATAATTTCTGATCCCCTCTCAGCAAAATCAGGAGGGTGGTGGAGTTGGATTAAGCAAATACAAATATATGGGACAAATGCTGGGTCTAAGAGCAACTGCAGCAATGGTAACTGGCTTCAAAATGATGGGTGTGACCGCCCAGGTTTTATTGCAAGCAGTACATGCAACATAGATTAAAAAGGGACAGGTCTTTTATCATCCAGTCACACCCACCATTGTGAAGCTGGGTTGACAATCTCCACAGATTATCCTGGCTGGGTTCTCTAATTCTACATTAAGTCTTTCTGCAAATGCAAAATGCAAAATGTTCGTGTTTCTTTTTGCCCCACTGTTAAAGTTGTGCTGATCACCAAAGAAGTACTAGGAAGAATCAATTCACTAGTGAAAAACTCTTGAAATTTATTTGATAGCAAACATTGGAAAGAAGTCTACACTCTAATTCTCAATTTCACTACAGCTACAATGTCTCTTTCAAAAGACCTGGAATCCAGAAATGCTTGAATACTAATGAAGAGTCTTATTCAATACTAATGAAGAGTCCTATTCAAAGGCATCTAGAATTGAAACACCTTACTAAGAAATTTTCTAAACAACCACAGGAAAAAGCCTGGAACTCAATTTCTTCATGACTATGTAGAAATATGGTAAAGATTTTTGCCATCATCCTCTTGTCATTGTAAACATCTTCAAGGACTAGGGTATTCCCACCAGTATTCATCCCACTGCTACAAAAAGCATAAACAGCTGGTCCAAAGATGTTGACTTGTCTAAATGTCAGCAGTGCATTTGTTTTCTATTTGCTTCAAACCAGAAAGCAAATGTGTTCTGTTGAATGAAAAGATCATACAATCACATGCATGGCAGACAAACCAATAACATACATTGGGAAGATAAGAGAGTCAGCAGTCCATCAAAGTCTTTTTAGTTTCAGAATGATCATTTAATATTAATACACTCGCTCACTTTTTCAGCTAAGCTGGTAAAACAATGTATGAATTTATCTTAAAGAGCAATCTGTTTGCTTTATCCTCCTTAGTCATAGATGCATGAGGGCAATCATTGAGTCTTTCTGCTTTTCTGAATCAATCTCAATTGCAGAGCAGAATTTCTGAGTTTAGCATCTTTCAGTTTGACTTAAAAATGTAGCAGATGAATATGCCACGATCTTATAAATATATCGTGCCAAAACCAGCTTCACCTGTATGTCAGGCTATTATTTAAAAAACAAACAAAAGCAAAGCAAATAAAAAGCTACACCCACATAATTGCATCCACCCCAAAAGTATGGAGTGATTTCTCTGTAAAGCATTGGGCTGACTGATAGGCACAGGAGATGCTTTGCATCCTAATGAAATACAGGCATGAGAAAAGCAGTATCACGGCCTTTAAAACACCAGTCTTTCTCTATTGAATCTAGCAATTCATGGTAAATTTATTAGTTTGCACGTGTTTTAGGCTCATGTATCAAGACAGCCACTTTAGGCAAACAAACTCTAATTGGTAGAACAAATAGAAAACCCTAAGGATGGCTATGCCTAATGACATTGCCAGTATTCTGTAATGTCTCTACTACAAAAATTACTCATTTCATGGCTCTAGGCAATGCAAGTTAATTTATTTATATCAGTTGCTAAGTTAAACATGCACTTCTAAGAAGATATACTGTATTTTGCCCATCTAGGAATGTTTCCGGCAATTCAGCTTTTAAACAAGGGAGAGCAAGGCAGAAGCAGGATGGAAGACAGGCGGGCAGGCTGACTGATAAGAAGCAAATTTAATAATAATTACAAAAGCACCAATCCTCTTATTCAAGCATCCTTCAGAGGAATTCATATTGATTTCATTTTTAGCAAAGTATACATTGTGCAATTGTAATTTGAAATTTGTTTACCCAAACCTAGATAACCAAATTATCCATGGTCAGTGTTTGGTCTCCCAGTAGCTCCTTATCACTGAACTGAATGTAACTATTTATTCTAGGTTATGAAAAATCAGAATTTTTCTGATGTTGTCCAATCCACTCAGAAGAGATCATATTTTTATATTCCATGTATTACTGTATGCATGATGAGATGGAGTGTAGTAAATTAATTCATTTTTAATTAGTTTGTTTTAGTCCTCGTACTAAAATAAATTAATCTCAGGGAGAACAGAACGCTAGTGTCAAAAATACTTCCTAAATTCTAGCTATGGACAATGTAATGGATGTCATAGATCAAGACAGAAGATTCTTCTAAAGCCTTCTTCATCAACATGACTCAAACTATGAAACAGAAGATAGTATAATATAGAAGAATTGGTACTGAGTTCATGGTAGAAAACGATTATTCAATATATGCTTCCCCATAAGCCTAGGTACAATATAGCATCATTGTCAACCACATCATCATGTCTTAGCAAGAAACTATGGATCAATCAGGTATTAAAATTGAACTGGTGAATGAAAATGTATTAGCTGTCCTCGAGGGATAATCACCTAGTATGCATTCTTGCCATCTATGGCAAGTCCTTCTAAAAAAAGAGTAGGATTGCTTTTCTTTTCTTACTAATTATTTCATATGCACTGTCAAAGATTCATGGCTACCTAGACATGTGGCCTCAGTATCAGCTTTGAAAACAATTTACCAGAATAGCACACAATATTTCAGAGAAGTAGAATCTATTGTTTATACATTTCTTTATTTGGTATCTTCAATAGCAATAGCAATAGCACTTAGACTTATATACCGCTTCATAGTGCTTTACAGCCCTCTCTAAGCGGTTTACAGAGTCAGCATATTGCCCCCAACAATCTGGGTCCTCATTTTACCCACCTCAGAAGGATGGAAGGCTGAGTCAACCTTGAGCCGGTGAGATTTGAACCGCTGAACTGCAGCTAGCAGTCAACTGAAGTAGCCTGAAGTACTGCACTCTAACCACTGCGCCACCTCGGCTCTCAAGTCAGTGTTGACTCCTGGTGACTGCCTTGATAAACCCTGGTTTTCTTGGAACATTTTCAGAAATGGTTTTCCACTACCTTCTTCCTATATTTGAAAGAAAGGGACAGTCCAACATCATCCAGCTGGTTTCATGCCTAAGGAAAGACTAGAAATCATGGTTTAGCCATGGTTTAAACACTACACTAAACTGACTCTCTTATCTAAAATTGCTTTTAGATAAAGTTGATTTATCAGTGTTTCCTAACATAAAAAACGTGCCCTTTTCTTTTTGCCTCACACTGAATGGCTCTAATGAACTATGCAGCACAATTTCAACATCCCTTTTCTGCACTTCACATCCAATTAGTACAATTTATTTGCCTCAGTATGTGTCACTTTATTCTTACTTACGTTAAACCATATTTGCCATTTTTATTTTCTTTTTTAAAAAAATGATCTTCCTAAAGCTTTCCACAGTGGGGATTTTGGGAATGTCAGCATATTGAATCATTTGGTTACCATCTGCAGTTATTCATCCTAGGTTTCATTTAATTAATAGTAAATTAAATTGCATTAATCCCAATACACAGATTAATCCTGGGAAATGCACTTCCCTTCAGATAGTTATTCACCCTCCACTCCTTGACTGGACATCATAACCCTTTTAGGTGTTTCCTTGAACTGTTGCCTTTTTAGATGTTTCTTAGCCCGTGGAGAAATTTTGAAACAAAACCCAACTCCCTAAGACTGGAGATAATTGCATCAAAAGATGCCCACGGAGGGGTCAATGATGGCAGATGCATAAAATGGCATTCATGTAAAAAAAAATGCAAGACTTTCACTTTGGGTTGTCTACTCACTGATGACCCAGAGCTGTATAATTGGTTACTAGCTCTTCAGCTGCTATGGTCTGATTAAAGGTGCTATTGAAATTTATACATGTGATGAGATAGATCAGGTACTGCACAAACCCAGCCTGAAATTGATCCATGTGTTTCTCTACTCAGGTTGCTGCTGGAAGTGACAACAATGTAATTAGGTTATGCCATCAGGATCTCATACAGGATGAAGATTTGTTATTAATACAGTATGATATGTTGGGACCAGCCTGCTCTGAAGCCCAAGTTGTGATTCAGTCCCTTATGAAGGCTTTGGAGCAGCGGTGAAATCCAGCAGGTTCTGACAGGTTCTGGAGAACTGGTAGCGGAAATTTTGAGTAGTTCGGAGAACCGGTAGCGGAAATTTTGAGTAGTTCGGAGAACTGGCAAATACCACCTCTGGCTGGCCCCAGAGTGGGGTGGGAATGGAGATTTTGCAGTATCCTTCCCCTGGAGTGGGGTGGGAATGGAGATTTTGCAGTATCCTTCCCCTGCCACGCCCACCAAGCCACGCCCACCAAGCCACACCACGCCCACCAAGCCATGCCCACAAAACAGGTAGTAAAAAATGTGGATTTCACCACTGCTTTGGAGGGAACATTGGGTAATAAAACACCCACCATCAATCATTTCTTATAAGGGTTAAAATAGAAGGCTGGTCAGTTTTTTTACTCTCTCCCTCTCCCCCCCCCTCTCTCCCCATCTGATCAGAAGTCATTATGCTGAAGCAGGTAACCCAGCTGAAAGGCCTGTCTCTCTGAACTTTTCATATTTTTGACTCTTGAAATCACAATATAACTCCCTAAAGCACTAATTTTATAGGTTAAGGCTAAGTTTGTAAATCAGCATTCTTCCCATGACTCAGAATGAAGAAAAAGAAGAGACAGTCACACCTTATTGTAAAAACTGCTCACCCATTCGGTTTGGTCTGAGCAATCTCTTATTAATTGGAGGGAATTTTTATTTTGAATCAGTTTAGTAAACAGTAATAATAAAAGGAATACAATGATGATCTGTCACGTTGGTTGCAGAAAGAGAAAAATCTATTAAAGCTTTGCAGCAATAGAAACTATCAAATTAGAGGTTGTTTAGGACTGCCACAGCCATGAATTAATTCTGGGCAGGAACCTCTTGCCCAGGGACAAGAAACTCTTAATTCAATGGCTGCTCTGGAAAAAGCTATGCTTTGTTGGATTACTTGAAAAAGTGGACTGGTGACCACTAGGAAAACTCAGCTGGAAAAGTGAGAGCTAAACTGGAAAATTGGAAAAAAAAATATATAGGAAGAATACAGCAGTCTACTGCTTCTCTATTATTATGAGGAAAACTACAATGCACGAAAGCGTTCGCATAATTGCCAGGAGTTGAGTGCAATTCAAATGCAACTTTATCCTTTAACCACAAAAAGCCTCAATAATCGTTTGCTAAAGATTGAAGCCTGTGTAACAGTTGCCACAAATACAAAGGAAAATATGGAAAACTACAGTGGGTTTGGCAGCAACCATTTTACTAATTCTTGAGGAGACCTTGAGTGCTGAAGCAAACTTTTTTTTAAAAAAAAATGTTTCTAATGTGTGCTTTTTGCTACAAAATGTTGTCTCATAGGCTAGTTTGATGAACATTTCAAGGAAAGAAGAATGACCATCAGCAGAGACTCTCTTCATTCCTGTCAATTCTGCTACAGTGGGTTCTGCTTTTAGCCGACAGGACGACTGTATTTTCAGTGTTAAAGACATCCACAATGGGTTTCTTTTTCATCTCTCCCAGATACCCTGATGTTTATTCATGCACACACTTCTTGGGGATCTAAAGGAGGAAAATTAAGAAACTTGACCGCACCAGCCTGTCAGACCTGTCTTTCCTTTTCTGACAGGTAAGCTCCGTGAGGCTTCAGGAAGCCCAGCCTATCAAGGTTTGATCACTAACTTCTAAAAACCATGATTCAGTTTCACCAGCAAGTCTGAGCCATCCCGGTCTTGTCTCAATCAATCTAAGCAGGCTGGTTGATTTACCAGGCCCAAACTGTGAGGCAGTCAGGGCCATTAATAACTGAACAGAGGGGGAAATTCCAGCAAATCCGTTTGCCCAATTACTATTCTTTGCTGCTGAAAGAACAGCATGTGGTGAGTTGCCACACTTAAAGACAACAGAACCAGTGTATGGGGCTTCAGCTACAATGGCAGAACGTTTTTCTGATCTTATTAAGGAACCCCAGAATTCATTGAGTTATAGCTTGAAAACTATTGTCATTCTGTTGCTTTCCCCCCCCTCTTTAGCTGATTCAGGTTAATACCCCACCCCCAGTTGACACTGTATGAGAAATATACTGCTATATACAAAACCCCTACTGTTCTGTCATAAACACATTTTATTGAAAGGCCCCGCTTGTTTCTTGAAAACCGTCATCATCCTAATTATGAATAGAAGTGACTTATGGTTAGCAATTAAGAGACTGGTTTTTAATATTTCAAGGTTTTTTTATATATATTTTTTGTGGGGGGGGGGCTGGAGGGAGGGATTTTTTTTTGTGATTACTTTTTGTCCTCCCATGTTTTATTGAACAGAAAAAGAATATAGCAATCAAATAAATAGGTGTGTGTGTGTGTGTGTGTGTGTGTGTGTGTGTGTGTGTTTATAACACATATGTTGTTTCGGGTCATTATGTACGGTTCTTGCCTTTTATCAAATCCCCTTTTCTAATGTTTGCAGTATAATATTATTTTATTTATTTATTTATTTTATTTATTTGTTTGTCAAACATGTACAAGATAGCAGGTATAGGTATAAACATAAACATAATCAAAGTGAATACAGATAGATGAGGACAATAGGACAGTAGGACAGGGACAGTAGGCACGCTGGTGCGCTTATGAACGCCCCTTACAGACCTCTTAGGAATGGGGTGAGGTCTACAGTAGACAGTCTAAGGTTAAAGTTTTTGGGCATTATTATTTGGCATTATTGCCAAATGTGACCTCAGATTTCTTGAGTGGTTCATCCTGCAAAAGGGATTCTTATTTTTCTATGTCATTCTCAGAAACATGGTACAATGGTGGTTTTGACCTTGCTTTTTTGATGTGCTACTCTTGTCATTCTTAGATATACTTTTCTCAATCACTCTGTGGCCTTCCTGGTTGCCCATGCTCCTGATCTAAAAAAGGCTTATTGGAAGTGTGTGTGTGTGTGTGTGTGTGTTGTGTTGTGTGTGTGTTTGCACACGTGTATATGTGTGTGTTGCAGCAACAACAGCAGTTCTTTTTAAACTATGTGAAAAGATCCCTGGGGTATTTGAAATCCCTCATCCTTCTATAGTTGGTGAAAAGTTCTTTTTTAAAGTTAAGCTGAGGCTGCTAGTCTCAATAACTAAATAATCTCTCCAATATTGAAAATAAAACACTTCTTAATACAGGTAGTCGTCAATTTATGACCACAATTAAGCCCAAAGTTTCTGTTGCTAAACAAGACGTTGTTAAGTGAGTTTTGCCCCATTTTACGACCTTTCTTGCCACAGTTGCTAAGTGAATCACTGCAGTTGTTAAGTTAGTAACATGGTTGTTAAGTGAATCTGACTTACTCATTGACTTTGCTGTTCAGAAGGTTACAAAAGATGAACACATGACCCTGGGACACTGCAACCGTCATAAATATAAATATAAATATCGACCTCACCCCATTCCTAAGAGGTCTGTAAGGGGCGTGCATAAGCGCACAATCGTGCCTACCGTCCCTGTCCTAATGTACCCATATATTCATACTTCTTGTACTCATAATCATGCTTGTACTATTATATATATATACAATCATGTTTATACTTTGTCTATACTTTGCTTGTAATCATATATGCTTGACAAATAAATTAAATTAAATTAAATTAAATAAATATGAACCAGTTACCAAGCATCTTAATTTTGATCACGTCATCATGAGGATGTAGCAACGATAGTAAGTGTGAAAAATAACTCGCTTTTTTCAATGCCATTGTAACTTTGAATGGTCACTAAATGAACTGTTGTAAGTCAAGGACTAAAGGACTGATTTGTGCAGGGGTGTCCACAAGGTATAGTAAAAAAAGGCAAGATGGCAGCCATGACAACATAGTCAAAATTCCAATTTTTAATGTGCTTTGCACATGATCCAGTTCTATGTTTCTGCTCACCTGTGTTTCATCCAGGTGTGCTATTTTTATCATTCCCGGTTCACAATCCAGCCTCTTGTCACAAACAATCACACCATGTGTATTTTGTGTCAGAAGAAACTGGGGGATACACTTTACCATATCTTATTCTAACACAGCTCACCATCTACACAGACAAAGTCACTCTGATCTCATTTCTTCACCCCAAGTCTTCAGGCTTGGCATAGCTCTTTCAGAATCAGAATCAGAATAGAGCTGGAAGGGACCTTGGAGGTCTTCTAGTCCAGAGCCCTGCTCAAGAAGGAGATCCTATACCCGTGATGGCGAACCTATGGCACGCGGGCCCAAAGTGGCACGCAAAGCCATGTCGCCCGGCATGCGCGGCCTTGCCTGTTTGTCTTCCAGGTTTCTGGTGCACATGCGTGCACGATGATCAGCTGTCCTTCGTGCACGCAGCAGTGCCGAAAACCAGTGTGCGCATGCGCACCAGCCAGCTGATTGTTGGGTGTGCATGCGCGCTAGAACCCAGAAGTTTGGCTTTTCCGGAGCGCAATCCCTTTGCGTGCATGTCAGTGCCGAAAACCGGTGTCCGCATGCACACCGGCTAGCTGATTGTCAGATGCACATGTGTGCTAGAACCCGGATGTTCGGCTTTTCCGGAGCATGGTTGTGACGAGCACGCGCGCGACGTTTCCGCACGAACTTTTCGGCACTCAGTGCCAAAAAGGTTCGCCATCACTGTCCTATACCATTTCAGACAAGTGACTGTCCAGTCACTTCTTAAAAACCTCCAGTGATGAAGCACCTACAACTTCTGAAGGCAAGCTGTTCCACTGGTTATTTGTCCTCACTGTTAGGAAGTTTACCCTTAATTCCACGTTGCTTCTCTCCTTGATTAGTTTCCATCCATTGTTTCTTGTACTGCCCTCTGTTGCTTTTGAAAATAAATTGACTCCCTCCTCTTTGTGACAGCCTCTCAAATACTGGAATACTGCTATCATATCCCCCCTTAGTCTTTCTTTTCTCTAGAATAGCCAAACCCAAATCCTGCAACCGTTCTTCATATGTTGTAGTCTCCAGGTGTTTAATCATCTTAGTTCAGTGGTTCTCAACCTTCCGAATGCCGCGACTCCCCCATGACCCCCACCCCACCGCTGCGACCCCTTCCCTGCCCCCTCCCCGTGTACGATGAGGTGACAAAGGGGGCATGGCACCAGGGGTGAAATGCTCCCAGTTCGGGCGTGCCTGCGGGTCGCCGGACAGTTGGTAGCGACGGAAGCGGGAGACTTTGCCCACCCACCCAGATGTCGCCATTTGGGTTCTTTTACCCTCTGTGCATGCGCAAAGCATTCTGCGCATGCACAGAGGGTAAAAGAACCCAAATGGCGGCGTCCGGGCGGGTGGGCGAAGTCTCCCACTTCCGTCGCTACCGGCTGTCTGGCAACCCGCAGGCACGGGCGAACCGGGAGCATTTCACCCCTGCTGACGGTGGCACCAAGATGGCAGGCTAGCGCACGCGGTGACCCCTGTGAAAAGGTCGTTCGACCCCCAAATGGGTTGCGACCCACAGGTTGAGAACCGCTGTCTTAGTTGTTTTTCTTTGCACTTTTTCCAAAGTCTCAACATCTTTTTTGTAATGTGGTGACCAAAACTGGATGCAGTATACCAGGAGAGGTCTTCCTAAGGCTTTATAAAGAGGTACTAATACCTCACGTGATTTTGATTCTATGTCTCTGTTTATACAACCCAGGATTGTATTAGCTTTTTGGCTGCTGCTGCACACTGCTGGCTCATATTCAAGTTATCATCCACTAGGACTCCAAGTTCCCTCTCACAGTTACTGTTTTTGAGCCAGGTTTTACCTAATCTGAGTTGTACCTTTGGTTTTTCCTGCCCAGGTGTAAAACCTTGCTTTTCTCCACATTAAATTTCATTTTGTTGGATAGGGCCCATTGTTCAAGTATGTCAAGATGGTTTTGGTTCCTGAGGTTGTTTTCTGGGGTGTTGGCTACTCCTGCCAGCTTAGTGTCATCTGCACATTTGATGAGTTCCCCTTCTATTCCCTCATCTAAGTAATTTATGAAGATATTGAAGAGTACTGGATCTAAGATGGAACCTAGTGGTACCCCATTGCTTACTTCCCTCCATGTAGATGTAGTACCATTAAAGACTACTCATTGAGTACAGTTTGTCAGCCACTTACACATCCATCTGGTGGTGAGGTTTTCTATCCCACATTTTTCTAGCTTACCAAGAAGTAGGTTGTGGTCTACTTTGTTGAATGC
The DNA here is from genome assembly GCA_003457575.1 of Thermophis baileyi. Taxonomy (NCBI): domain Eukaryota; kingdom Metazoa; phylum Chordata; class Lepidosauria; order Squamata; family Dipsadidae; genus Thermophis; species Thermophis baileyi. The sequence continues at coordinate 8,394,472 of QLTV01000972.1, read as the reverse complement.
CTTACTGAAATCTAAGTATACTATGTCTGCAGCATTTCGCTTGTCTACTAATTTAGTCACTTTGTCAAAGAATGAAATAAGTTTGGTTTGGCATGATCTGTTTTTAATAAACCCGTGCTGGCTACTAGTTATAACTTTATTTTCTAGATGTTCATAGATCTGTTTTTTGATTATTTTTTCCAGTATCTTCCCAAATATTGATGTTAGGCTGATTGCTCTATAGTTTCCTGGTTCTGTCCCCCCCCCTTTTTTTTTTTTGAAGATTGGAACCACATCAGCTCTTTTCTAATCCTCTGGTAGTTCCCCGGTGCTCCAAGATTTTTTAGATATGATACAATGGTTCTGAGGTAACATCTGCCAGCTCCTTCAGAATTCTGAAATGTTATCCATCAGGTCCCGGTGATTTATATTTATCAAGGTCAGACAGGTATTCTCTTACCATTTTCTTGCTTATTTTAGTTTTTATTTCTAGTCTGTCTTTTACAGTTATGTTTTTGGTAGGTTGGGCTATAGTTTCTTTTTGTGTGAAGAACTCATGCAAAGAATGAGTTAAGCACTCAGCAGCTCTGTTTTCTCTCTACTGCCTGTTACTTCCTTGCCATCTTCTCTCTGTTTCCTTGACTTTTTTCTTGTTATTTGTATGTTGAAAGAAACTTTTTTTATTATATTTGACTTTTGTTGCAAGTCTTTGTTCATTCAGAGCCTTTGCTTTCCTGACTTCTTTGCGGATTCAGGCTATCTGCTGATATTCTGCTTTAATTGTGTGTCCCTCTTTCCATTTTTTGTACTTATCCTTTTTGTCTTTCAGTTTATCAGAGAGATTTTTGTGCAACCATGCTGGTTTCTTCTTGTTTTTCTTTTTCAGTGGTATTGTGTTGGACTGGGCTTTTAAGATAATATTTTTTCCCATGCTTCTTGAGTTGTTTTCCCCTTTAGGATTTTTATACATGGGATTTTTCAGCTCTTTTAAAGTTTAAGAAACTGGTTGGATTATATTCTAGTGTTTGTGCTTGCATTATATTGAATTCCAGTATGACATGATCACTCTCACCCAAGGTTCTGGCAATTTCAACTCCCTCTATCACTTCTTCTCTATTAGTAAGAATTAGGTCCAGTATAATTTTTCTTTTAGTTCCCTCCTCTACCTTTTGGATAACAAAGTTGTCAGCTAAGTTGGTTAGGAATCTGTTCGATCTCCCACTTTCTGCAGAATTTGTCTCCTAGTTGATATCAGGGTAGTTAAAGTCTCCCATTACTGTTGTGGTATGTTTCCTATATTTGTTAACTAGCTGATACCCGTGCTTCGCTACGAAACTATGTGATGGGGCTTGATAAATTGACACTTAAAGCTTGAAAATTAATGAGTAGTTAAAAAAGGGATTATTTCATTAGAGATGGTAAGCTAAGTTTCTGTTACAGATGAAGACATTACAGTATTTGCATAGCATAGACTTTAAATTCGTCCCTCAGATGAATTGCTCAGGATCTCCCTGTAAACAACATTCCTGGTTTTGCTCTCTGGCTGAAGGATGACCAGGCTGTCTAGTGAACTGACTCTGGAGCATGCCACATAGAACTGGCCATGGGAGAAACAGGCAGCTTCCCTGACTTGTGTTTTCCTAATCACG
>QLTV01000972.1:8348263-8392594 GCA_003457575.1 Thermophis baileyi | reverse complement strand
TGATTAGCAAAGTGTTCATCTATTTCTTCTGCTTGGTTGGGTGGCCTGTAATATACACTGATAGCAATGTCACACACACCCTTTTATATTGACTCATGGATTCTAAGAGGTTTTCATCGGTTTTGTGTATTTCTATAGTGATTTTTTTATATATAATTCAACTCCACCTCCTCTTTTGCTAGGTCTGTTTGTTCTGAATAGTTTGTATCCTTCTATCAGTACATTCCAGTCATGAGTTTCATCCCACCAAGTTTTAGTAATGGCAACTATATCATATCTGCCTTCATGTACTAATTCTTCAAGTTCACCCTGCTTGTTCCCTAAACTTTGAGCGTTAGTGCATAGGTATTTGAGTCCTTTATGGGTCTTGGGTATGTTTCTTATATCTCCTACTTTGTAACTGGGATTTCCATCCTTTCCATCACTCTCTACTTCATTAAGTTTTTCTTTTTTTTCTTTTTTTCTCTTTACTCCCTTCCTCCTTATATGATTGGTTATCTAGTGGTTTTTGCTTGGAATTAGGTTCTAATGGTCGTGAAGATTGCCTCCCCCCCTCAATTTTAGTTTAAAGCCCTTTTGATAAGATGAGCCAGTTGTTTTCCAAATATATTGTTTCCAGTTCTTGTGAGATGAACTCCATCCCTTGCCAGTAGTCCTTCGTCTAGGTAATGCAAACCATGGTCTAGGAAGCCAAAGCTCTGTTGATGACACCAGTTTTTAAGCGAAATTTAAGCGAAATTTAGAAATTTCATTTCTAAAATCCTTTGCTCCTTCATTGGATGTTGGCCTTTTGTTGGAAGTATAGATGAAAACACCACTTGTGCTCCTAATTCTTTAAATTTCTTCCCTAGCTGTTTTTAATCTCTTGTTATTGTTTTCAGATTCATTGTTGTGTCATTGTTCCCCCCTTGTAGGAGAAGAAAGGGGTAGTAATTCAGGGGGTTGATTACTTTAGTAAGGTACTCAGTCACATCTTTGATTTTTTTGTTCCAGGGAGACTATATATATACACCTCCCTAGACTGACTGACTGGTCTGCAGACTATAGTCTCTGTTCCCTTAAGAACTGAATCTCCTATCACCAATATTCACCTTTTTCCCCCCTAGGGAAGTCTGGAATACTTTTCTTCCTGTGCAGGAATGCTGGGTTGTGCTTCTTGTTTTAGAAACTATTGATGAATGCTCTTTTGTGAGTGTCTGTATATTTTCTTCCAGGGGGAGATTATGAAAGTTCAGTTCCAGAGGGGCTTCATTGGAGTGGGCTAGGGTATCCCCGCTTTGGGACTAGGCACAGCGATCGGAGCTTAAAAATTCCAATTTACGATAGTCCCAAGTGTATTTGCAGCAAGTCTCCTTAATCCTTCAATGGAATTGACTTCCATGTGAACGCGTAGCATGCAGAGACTACCGCACGCCCTCTCGGTGTGCATTCCCCCTGCCGTTTCTTCTCGAGGCAATTAAAGTTTGCTCTTCAGAAACTTTACGCCAGCCAGATCCTAGAAACGGGGGAAGGGAGGGCTAATGTCACGGAGGGTGACTATCTCGGGGTCAATCTGCTCCGAGAAATCGGCGGCAACAAATGTTTGCAGTGTCTGGTGGCCGGGAGAATGAGAGCGGTCAATAAGAACATTCCTGCTCGCTCTTTTCTCCAGAGTTTCTATAGACTAAGGCAGGAATGTAGGTGATTAATTCCGAGGCTCTGCCGTTCGATCCAAGCGCCCGCACATACACACAAACACACCCCGCACAAACACACACACACACACACACACACACACACACACACGCTCGCGTCTTGGAGACGACAGCGCCGTACCCCGCAACCAAACCACCCAGCCAGCTCTGCTATTTCGCCGACCCCCGCGAACTGAGCTGGACTTAAGTAAACAGCAGCGAGCTGCCAATGACAAGGTCTGCGAAACAAAACCGCACTTCACTTCGCAGCTGGGCAAGATCAGCCCCTTCTCTTTCCTCCTCCGTCTTTTGCCTTGGCAAAGGCTAAGCGGATCCTTCCGATCGAGCAGAAGCAAGCCGTGGAAAAGAAGGATCCCTTTGCCTTTCGCGCGCTCTCTCTCCCCAGGCTTGGGAGGTGGTGGGGAGGAGAGGAGAGGAGAGGAGAGGAGAGGAGAGGAGAAAGCCTCCTTGAGCTGCAACTGATTAAAGGCTGCGTTGGTTAGTTTTTCTGGCTTGCTTCGCTTTCTCCGGAGCCGGGAAAGGAAAGGCGGGGGGTGGGGGGGCAGGCTTTCCCCAGCCATCTCTTTCAACCTGCCCGTGTTGTGATTTCGGCAGCCACAGCTCAGCCCAGCCGTTTTCTTGCTTTTATTTGTGAAGTTGTTGAGGCGCCCGCAGGATGGGACGTTGCCGGCGTTATTCGGCTGCTTTCCGAGCCCTGCAGTTGCTCGCCTGGACTTTCCCGCTGGTGACATTGGCTTCCTTGGCGGACGAAACCTTAGAGAGAGCCTCGAAATCCGAAGGCTACTGCAGTCGGATCCTGCGAGCCCAAGGCACGAGGAGGGAAGGATATAATGAATTTAGCCTCCGCGTGGAAGGTGATCCGGAATTCTACAAGCCCGGAAACAGTTACCGGGGTAAGTCCACCTTGGGCGCTTTTTGGAAGATCCCGGAGCCGGATCGTGGGGAGACTAAACGCCGGGGAACTAGTAAGCTTTCTCGGGATTGTTACCCCACTTTCTTTGGTCGCAGAATCCAGAACACTTGTTCTTTTTTTTTCTAATTCTTCCCGAGGTGGTGACTACTACTCATCTCCCTCTGCCCCCCTCGCCTTTCATGGTTTAAGGGAAGCCAGCTTCTCTACTACCTGCGCCAGTATTATTTTTACCTTAATCGCCCCTTGCACGCTTCTCTGTCAGCCGTACCCCTATTTCACACTTGACCAGGGAGATTCCCCCCCCCCTCCCTCGGCTTGCAATTGTCTCGCTGGGAAATAGAGGAATAGGAAAAGTTTGCACACCGGCCAAGAAGGCTGTAGGAAGCCACCGCCAGGTTTTTGGTGGGTTTTTTTTTTTTTTTTGCCTTTTCCTACTTTAAAGTCTGGTTCCTTTTTCACCCCCCCCCTCCTCCTCCTCCCTTCGTAAAAGGGGTCAATCCTGTTTATTGTTTAGAAATCGCTGGGGGTGGCTATTTAGCATGAAGACAGGGCGCTCTGTTTGTGCTCAGGAGCATGCAATGACAGTCTTATGGGAAAATATATAAATTAAATCTTCTCTCCCCCCCCCCCATCCCAACATCCATTCCTCCCGGGATTCAGGAAATGGAATAAAGTATTTAAGAAGAAAAGTAGGACTTGTCCCTTCCTGAGGGTGGGAGTCTTAAGAACAATCTCAATAACTATAAGTGGGAGAATAAGGGATTCTCCATTATGAAACAATGGAGAAATCACTTTTGTTCAGCCAGCATAGCAGATTCATTCTGAGATAAGCAGATTTAACATCTCTGATCCAACATTTAATTTGTTTAGATCTTTTAAAACATTCTTTGGAAGAATTAGCAAGTCCTAAACCTAAAGTCATCACTTCTTCCTTTAGAAAGTGCTGATGGTAGAAATAATTTTGGGGGCACTACATTTCCTACTGTTTTTTTTTAACCTATAGCTTAGATAAATAAAACAGCAACCAAAATAACTTATCCATCTCCTATGAGACTTACTAAACTAAACTAAACTCAGACCTGAATTGCTCTCTCTTAAAACATATTCTTATAAAAGCAGATTCCTATCAGCAATAAACCACTTGTGATTAGAGCACTATCTTATGGTTGGTGGGGAAATGCTGAATAAAAGTAGTTGAAGCAAAACATAGGGAAAAACTTAAATATTCTCTTTGTACAACTCTAAATATGCAACTCTTTATCTGCTATATCTCAACTTGATTCCTGCCTTTTAGAGGTTTCTTTTTTGCAGCTGTTAAGCTGTAAATATGAAGATTTGGTTTATCTGAAAAGTTGTGGGATGGGAGGAAAACATCTGTCAAACTCCTAAAACAAACTTGGGGAAAAATTTTTCAAACAAAATGCAATCAAAGACCTTTTTACATGTTCGCTAGCAGTTAGAGGTTGTGGTTCTAGCTGCTGGCACTTTAAAGAATGTGGTATCAAAAATTTAGCAAACATAACTTACGACATCCAAAGCTAAAATCCTTCCAAAAATCTCCTCAAACTTAGCCAGATGGAACAAGCATGAGAAAAATATTGTTCAGTGCAACTTTGTTTCTTATAGCAGTTTAATATTGTCACTTTGTTTTATTTTTATTAACTGTCATAAGAATTTAACAAGTATCTCTCATGCAATATGGAATGACATCACACTAAATACGGTATGGAAACAGATTTTCTCCCTGTACTATTTTTTTTTAAAAATATGATTCTCCCAGAAATTGTCTTATCAAAATGCAAAGAATGAAACAAGAACAGCTGATTAAATTAAGGGCAAACTGAGGTTACACAGCTTATAAATTATCAGGAAGCAAGGAAATGTTCTTTAGAATAAGATGGGAAATGTGAAATATAGGCAACAGAGGCTGAGGACATTAGTGGGAAAATCCTGATGCCAAGAAGTAGCCCAGGTGTTTTTGTCATCATGTGGGCTTTTAAGAAAAATAAATCATGATTTGGAGCCTGAAGCTCTTCTTCAAACAGAAAGAACAGGAATGAAGAGGTTCCCTGCTTATAGCACTGCTGCTTTGCTTAGCTGACAATTACTTGTTTTGGGATAAGAAAGATGTAATCCATTCTCAAGTGACTCAACATCTTGTTGATTTCGGGTCTATCCATAGGTCACTTTCATTTGCCAAACAGATCATTAGCACAACTCATTCTACTTCAGCCCTGTGCTGGGTTGTTGTTGTTTTTTCAGTTACCAGGAGGTGTAGGTGGTACACAATTTTGTGAAGAAAGGCCTATAAGGCATTGATCTGCATTGAAAATGGAGAGAAATTTTGTTAAAGAGCTGTGTCCACTTAGAACAAAATTTTGGATTGGGGTTGGGGTGAAAAGAAAGAAGCCCAATCAACAGAAGTATGGCATAAAACTCTTTACATTCACCAATGGTGCCTTATTAGATAAATCCATTTCAAAAGCTCAGAAGGAACTTTAAGGCTGTCAGCCTTCAAAGACACTGGTGCAGTTGAACACATGCTCACACCCAGAGTTCACAATATCAGGAAGCATTCCGGAACCTTTAATAATCAATGGTGGTCAGTTTAATTCACCAAGATTATTTCGTAGCAGTGAGGGAAACTACCACTCATCATCTAATATTATTCAGTGTTGTGTATTAATCTGTGGTAGAGAATGGAAAAATAATGGTGTGGATGAAGATAGGCTCCTTCCTATCTAAAATTAAAGAGAGTCTTCTCCACCCCACTCTTAGTTTTATCCAAGTATACTTATCCAAGTTTAAGAGTAATTTTCTTTTTCCAAAAGAATTTCAATTTGAAAGAGCCAGCCAACAGAAATTGTTAGCCACTCACCACATTATATTTCTCAAGATTCTAGAAGGATATAGAGCCAGAAGTTTTCAAAAACTTTTTTTCCAGGAAAAATGTGGGTGGTTACTTTCTTTTTACAATAAAAAGAAAGATCATTTTGTAGGAGATCCTTGGAATATTGCAGACTCTCCCCTTCCTCTTCCCCCCTCCCCCGCCCAGTGCTCCAGAAATTATCGTTCTCTAAATCTTGGGGTTTTGGAGAGTGCATACAGAGAAACTTTGCAGAAAGGATTGAGAGAGGGGGCAGAGAAGCTAACAACAAACCTAGCTTCCAGATAAACAGTTGAAGAACTTTGTGGAAACATTGAGTGAAATTTTGCCTTTAATTTCTATGCCACAAATATTTTTGATTTTGATCCCCAATAGTGGAGAAAGAGGGATAAAATGCATTGTTTATCCATCTATGGAGATGCACACATGCAGCCCCCCTACACCAACCTTTCCTTTCTTGATGCCCCAGAATTGGCCAGGAAGGTAAACATTACAATCTACAATTGGCTTGGGGAGGACTGTACAGTACTTAACTTTAAGGCTTAGTTCCTAGGTGGATGAAAGTATCTTGGTGTCCTGTCTTTTATTATGCAATAGTCTCTCCATTGGATCTAGTATCCTTGGCTTCCATTAAATCCAAAGAGAAGCTGTCATTAAAAATGAGAAGGGTTACAATGTGACAGAGAGGCATCTTTCAATAAATAATTATTATTATTTATTAAATTTGTATGCCGCCCAACTCCCAAGGGACTCTAATAACAGCAGCACATTCTCTCACCTTGCAAATATAATGTAAGGTAGGAAACACCACTGGCAATACATGAAGGTGAGTCCAATGATTTTGGAGACATCCCTTCAAATAAAGCTAATTTGAGGCTGTAATCCTATCTACAGATGAGCTTCACCAAATACATTTTGCTGGCATAGATATGTATGTGATTATGTTATTGTAGCTGGTCTTCATTTTCCTCTTGCTGCTTGAAGCAAAGCACCTATACCACCTCTCAGTTCTCTCTTAAGTGAATGTTGGCTCTTTTTGACTAACTTTGTTAGCATCATGAGTGTAGATGTCCTCATATTGCTCTGACTAAAATATAACACTCTTCACAATAGTTTATAATTGCACTGCAAATAAAACTGTTAAGATATGAATGCAGGTTGAGCAAAAGCACCTTCAAATGTATAGCTTTATATAATATCTATTTATATACAATAATGCAAATTATTTCTATTTTTTAAATGTGGTTCCCACTGTTCTTTATCACAGGGCTGGGTTGCTTTTTTTAGAAAGGCCAAGAGTAAGACATTAGTAACAGTATATGGCAGAATATTGTGGGAGTTCTGATATTTTGAAACGAGGAGAAGGAGTACTACACTGGAAGAAAAAAGAAGAATCAATTATATTTTATCTTGACTCTTTCCACTATAAGATTTGGGATTTTGTCCAAACTTTCTCTTACTGTATGTGCAGCCTGCCAGGATCAAGTGGAACTTTGTATAATCTACTCTGACAGCAAATGTGGATATAGTATTATGGATCCTTCCTATGCAAATGGCAGGAGGAATGTCAACTCCATTGAAAAGCAAGGCTTGTAACTAATTCCTTCCACAGTGGGAATGTCTTTCTTGGTTCACCTAAGGGACCAGTAGTGCAGGGTTGCACAGTAGAAGAATTGTTCTACAGAGCTGTGGTTCTACAGCAAGAACCCATAATAGATAGATTTAGTAAATATGAACTGCAGAATTCTGAATGACGGCTAGATGGAGGCAATGCAGTTCATTCTGATTCATCTCAGGTTTGAGATACAGAATCTCAGAAGGAAAAGAGAATCATAACAGAATTAGAGAGTGGAAGTTGGGAGTAAGACGTGGCTTGCTTCTGCTTTTGTTCCTGTCTTCTAAATTTTGGGTGATCTCATATTACTTCTCATATCCCGAATTAGGAGATCCCTGGTCATTGTAGGCAGAATGTAGAAGGAGAAGAGAAATAAATTCCCCCCTGCAATCTCTTGGATGTAACTCTAAGCTATTGTCCATGTGACTGGCTTGATTGGGGGTCAGTGGGATGAGTGGATTCCAAAAGGAATCTGTTGACCCAGTTAGACCCTGGACAGGTAAGATTTATCCCTAAGCAGACACAGCTTTCATAGGGTTAAAACAATCCCCTTAGTTAGTTGTATCAAGGGGACTGTTGACCATGGGGTTAATTAATCAGTTTTCTGTACCAAGATGACATTGAAATTGCAGAGAAGCCAAGTGGAAATGAAGCTACTACGGCTCTTCTTTTCCACCTCCATCCCCAACTATATGAGCGTATGAGAAAATGAGCAAAACCAAATGGAAAAAGATAGTTGCATTTCCCTGCAGGCTTGATAAATCTACCTTAGACTGGGAAAACAGAAGGGTTATTAAGCACAGCAAACATCACCATGGATAGCTGGGGAGATATATAAGACTTGCTTTATTGCAGCTTACTATTCTCTACGTGATGGTAAGGTATGTGAGATATCACATTTTGGCAAACTTGTTTCTCTGCATTTGTGGGATTGTTTTCTACAATATCAACTGCTACAACTAATTGGAAAGTATACTCCATTCCTTCTTCTCTCTGAAGAATACAGTACATACAACCATCTCTCAGTGGATGATGCTACAAATGCATCTTTCTGATCTAGACAATGAACTGATCATTACAGGTTTCTTCTTGATTTTAGTGGCTCTTAATCCTAATGTTAATTGTCATAATACCTGCCCGATGGAATAGCTTCCCCCCTGAGATTCAGAGGGCTCCAGTCCTTCACAAGGATGTGAAGACCTGGTCTCCCTCAGACACTGGACTGGGTCATTGAGCCTCATATAGGTGAAGCTATGTTATGAGATTGTTGTGGTGCCTCAGCTACTGTATTATGATTATTTTTAACTTTGTGTTCAAAGATATAGATAGATAGATGATAGATAGATAGATAGATAGATAGATAGATAGATAGATAGATAGATAGATAGATAGATAGATAGATAGAGTTAAAATGTTTGTGGGTTATTGTCAGCCATCCAAGAATACATATTTAAGATGGCTGGATGTATAAAACCAATAAATATCTAGGGGTGAAATTCAAAATTTTTCCCTGCCGGTTCTGTGGGCGTGGCTTGGTGGGCATGGCAGGGGAAGGATACTGCAAAATCTCCATTCCCACCCCACTCCAGGGGAAGGATACTGCAAAATCCCCATTCCCTCCTCACTCCTGGGGGAAGGATATTGCAAAATCTCCATTCCCACCCCACTCTGGGGCCAGCCAGAGGTGGTATTTGCCGGTTCTCTGAACTACTCAAAATTTCCGCTACTGGTTCTCCAGAACCTGTCAGAACATGCTGAATTTCACCCCTGTAAGTATCCCAAAGGGCCAAAGTTTAGCAAAATTAGTTTTATTCTGGCCAAATCTAAAATATTTAGCTGCTTGATTAAGAGGTAGAGATTTTAGGGAGCTCCTACTGAATTTAGTGGTTGTATTTGCACAACAATTTAACTGAATCAGTTAATAAGAGTAGTACTGATAGTAGCAGCAACATATCTATTTAACATGGACTTGTAACTAAGCACAATACAGATGTTGATATAATTGTTGGTATAATAAAGTAAAACATTTGTACATTCAAATTAATGTATTTTAACATTTTACTTTTAATATCAAATTTTAAAACATATTAACTTCCACAGTAAACTAGCTTTCACAGTGACTCAAGAAAAAGAAGTAGGCTTAGTCAGAGGTGGTATTCAGCCGGTTCTGACCGGTTCTAGCAAACCGGTAGAGGAAATTTTGAGTAGTTCGGAGAACCGGCAAATACCACCTCTGGCTGGCCCCGCCCCCATCTATTCGCTGCCTCCCGAGTCCCAGCTGATCAGCTGGGTCTTCTTTTGTTGCACTACACAGGAGAATGGAGCTGGAAAGCAGGTTAGTGGGGTGGGGAGGGAATGGGGATTTTGCAGTAACCTTCCCCAGGAGTGGGGTGGGAATGGAGATTTTGCAGTATCCTTCCCCTGGAGTGGGGAGGGAATGGAGATTTTGCAGTATCCTTCCCCCAGGAGTGGGGAGGGAATGGGGATTTTGCAGTATCTTTTCACTGCCACACCCACCAAGCCACGTCCACCAAGCTACGCCCACAGAACCGGTAGTAAAAAAATTTGAACCCCACCACTGGGCCGCTTAGTGCTTTTCTATATGTTATGAAGTCTGACTTCAAGTTTAATTATGGGAGGGGGGAAAGACAGTTTTACAGAAATGGAGCAAAGTGAGGTAAAAATCTCCCATCAGAGGAAAAAGTATTAATCTTGATGTAGTAGTTGGATCAAATACATAAGTCCCTGAACCACCAGTATATTTTTAAAACAATAACTGACCATACACAGGGCATGATGTATCAGCATCAGCATGATGTTGTATTATGCTGGCATGAATATTCAAACTACTGATTATACTCGTGATAAAAAAAATATGGGAGCAAAATAAGAAAGGTCCAGAGTATTATGAGTACCAGTATTCCAGATACAAATTAAGGGGTTAAATGAGGTGACCCAAGAAACGGATAGGTACAATAATTCACGTGAGACCCAAAGAAAGTACTACCTGCTTAGTCATCTCTATAATGTGGAATTGAGGTATCTTATGAACATTCATTAAATGAAAATTACAACTTTTAACAGTTTTTAAAAGATCAGTGTTAATTTAGACTCCCAGGTTCCTCATGCCTGGTGAGACCCACAGCTGGCAGCCTTGAAAACCAAAGGGGAGGGAACAGAGATAGACAAATGAATCTAGAAGTCATCAACATAGATATGATAATTGAACTGGTAAATCAAGGAGCCTGTTGGACGCGTGTATAAATAAAATACTAAGGTGCCCAACACTGAACCCTGAGGAACCCCTACTGGTAATAGAAAAGATTGGAAGATGTTCCACAAAACTCAGAACATCTGGTGAAAAGATCAGATTGAAACCCTGAAATACTGCACCAACAATACCAAGGGAACTTAAACATATAATGTCAAATGTGATACAGTAAATAAGTCTACTAGCACCAGTATTGACAATATATCACCAATAAAATAATTAGCAACATGCGCCAACAAAGATTCTGTAGGGTATCCTATACAAAAACCTGACTAAATGCATACCTAAGATTAATTAGTATGAGGTGAAAGGGGAATTGAGGGAGGACTGTTCTCTCAAAAATCTTAGCTACAAAGGAAAAGAGTAGACATTAGAAGTTAGGACAAACAGCAAAATCAAGGAAGATTTTTCCAACAAAGAACATAAATAGGCAAGTTTCCAAGACTCAGGAAAAAAAGCAGTGATGAGAGACCAGTTCATCAACCGTTAAAAAGAAGACAAGTAGGAAAGAAGGGAGGAGAGATGGATGAAGAATAGAAGAAAAAGGATCAGAAGGACTGACAATGTAAGCAGCTTCAGTGATTGTTTTGGCTACCACCTTCCCTATAACTGGAGAGAAGAAAATTTCAGATATGGTGAAATTTGCAACTGGAACTACTTAATTCAGGAACATTAAAATACACAGGATTGGAATTAAGGCTTGAACTGACTCAATTTTCAATACAAAGTAGTTGCAAAAATCATTAGGCATACTGTATGTTAACAGGAAAGCTCCTTATAAAGACTGTAGAACAAATAGCTACTTAGAAGACTTACATGAATAGATACTGTATACTGATGTTAGGTTGTTTTGATTGTTTTACATTAAAGTATTGAGAGAAATCATGTTGGTAAGATTGCCACTTATCCTAAATATTTTCTCCCTATCACCCTGCTTTGGTTTCCAAACTTAAGTATGAATTTGATGCTACTGTAGAGTTAACCAGGAACGGAAGTTTCTTATAGCAGTTACTTTTACTATAGCAAAATCTAGTACAACTCATGCTGTTTGTCAGGCCAGATTTTATCAAATGTTATCCATTTCGCTGATGCTTCTGATTTAAATAAAGGTGAACTATTAGAAGTACAGAGGAAATTGTTGCAAATGATATGAACTGGCCCAATTTTAGCTTTCAAAAAAGCCACAGGAGAACTAACTTTACCATGAAGAATGAAAGTAATCAGACTGGATTTCTGCAAAAATGTGGCTAATATTTTCTACCTGTTTGGTTTTGCTGTTCAATTAATAAAAAACTAAATAAATAAGTACCACAGACATATGTTTACTTAAGACAACGTTACCTTGTCAATGAGCCAATGTAGTCTTCAGTAATTTTAAGATATGAGAGGACCACGGTGAATATACTTCTTTAGCAAAGATATATTATTTATCTGAGATACTAAAATCTCCCAGAATGACTTAAGTTCTAGATCAGATAGACAATGAAGAGGTAAATCCTCAACTATCTGTTAATTACACTGGGTAGAATTTAATTTATTGGAATGTCTATGGAGATTCTCAGATATCCAAGTAATGGTTGTTCCAAAGGTGGTTTTTTCAAAAGGCAACTGGTCAGTCGAGTTGCCTTTTGGAAAAAAAAACCACCTTTAGGATAACTTATTGGAAATTTCAAATCAGCAATCAGGAATTCTAATGAATTTAATAGTTGCTGCTAAAGGAGTAGCCACAGAAAGTAAGAATTAGCAAATGTCCATATCATTTAGATTTAATCATGTGTTCACAGGAACCCAGCATATTAGGTGAGATTAGTTTATCATGTCATGTGAACATCAATAATTCATTCATTTCTTTTTCTTGACATGCTCCAGCTAGCACATGATTCATTTATTTTTAGTTTGGCTTACAGTCTAAGTTATTGAAATAATTAGTATGAAACTTTCCACTGACTTTCCACTGGAAGAAGCAAAAGAAGACTTAGTTTCTTCAAAGTTATAATGGAGTAGAGGGAAAGGATGTGATATACGAAGTTTCAGCTTTATTACATGCTGACATATTATGGGAATGGAAAGATTAAGTTCTAACTACATTCTATTTCATAACTATAAGTCAGACTTTTACAAAGAATATATTATTACTTTAAAATGCAGAGACATTTTGATAGTGAAATGCTGTGACTGGATTTTGACCTTTAATATCCATATATTCAGATTTTTCTTTATAACAGGAAGGACTGAGAAGGGTTCTAATAACACTAGACTCATGTAATCTAATAAGTCTGGGAAACTATGCCTTCAGCAAGATGGTAACATTGGGAAATAAGTCATATCACTCATGAATACTTAGAATTGCTTTTACTCATAGACAAAAAACATTAGAACAAGGTCAGATAACATGATTCTTGCAAGTAGAAACAATGAATCATGCTAAATAAATTTTTTATTAAAATTAGGCTGGAATACACATTCTGAGTGATTTTCCAGCAGAATGTTGGAACACCCAGTACGTACCATTATAAATCTCTTGTCTTCTTTAAAGAAATAGCTTTTTGCCATCAGTTTCATTAGCATTGGAAAATGCTGCCCATTCTATGTCAAAAGCTTTTTAAAAAATTCCCTTGTCAGCCCACTCTTGTAACAATTTGATGTGGCATTTGGGTTTCTATTGACCAAAAGTACAAAGGTTCACAGATCAGTGAAAGTATAAAAATACAGGGGGCAGAGATCTATTCCCTTCTGAAATGCACTCTTAACATTTTGTCTTACTCTGTTTAATTGATGCTTTGTAGCTCTGTAGTCTGAAAGAAAAGAGGGTTTTTTTTTTTTGCTGTGATGCTATCACTTTCATCTGTAAGGAAAATATCTGTGTGTTTCTTATAAGTGAAACAGAATTTATACAAGAAGTGATGGGAATGGAAAATATTAACCTAATGGACTCCTGGTATAACATTAAAATCCTATTTGTACTTCGGTTTAGTTTTTTTTTATTTTTCATTATCTAGTTCTTAATGTTACTATTTGTTTATATTTATACATCTAAACTTTCAGACATCATTTTTAATTTTTGTATTTAGAAAGAATGGCACTTAGAGTAGTGCAGTTCAGCAAGTATTAAATACAATGTTGTTCAGTGGCTTTTCCCAGGACTTATTACATGGATAGAACAGAAATATTTGTAGTTCAGGATTGAACTGTGGGGTCCTTGATACTCTTTGAGCTTGGTTGTTTTCTTAAAGAGATTTGTTGTTTTCTTGCAGACACATTGATGATGTTACGTAGTTTGGTAATGAAATGTATGCAAGAAAACAACCAAGCTCAGAGAGCGCCAAGGACCCCAAATTAAATGGTTTTAGATTGGTTGAAAATAAAGTTTAGAGCTAAGCATTGAAAGTTACCCTCTCCCCAGCTGATCAGATCTATTTATTTGAATAATTCATGTAGAGGGGTTTCATTTACTGGATATGTAAACAAGTATCCATCCTATGAACATTTTTTAAAAGATCCACTTTCAAAGCCCTTTCTTAACAATGAGATAATCTTCAAATCATCTGTGGCTTTCTCTAGTTAGTCATATTAATAAGTGAAGGATCGCTTGAGATTTTTGGAACATCTGTGCTTGAAGTATTGCTAGTGGACAGCATCTGGGGATAGGTAATCATCCAAGGAAGGGTCTTCTTAGTTGTGATACCCAGAGTTTCAGGTATCATGATAACTAAAAAAAGATGCAGTTAGAGGGGCAAATGTTATCTTCATTCAATTGATAGTAATTGCTTGCTGGATTAAACATCTTTTACAGACAGAAAGAACCTTGTGTCCTTAGATGGAAGATCCTGGATTCAAGCCATTGTCATTTGTGAAAATTGCAGGTGTATTATATTGAATAGTTAGATGAGGCTGAGGTCAAACTTTAGTATTTAGAGATTAGCAACATTGTCTTTGGCATGCCATATAGACAACTATAGATGTTTATTCACACCTATATAAAATCCTTTATTTAAAAAAACCACAAAAACATCAACAGGGAAAAATATTGAATAAGCTTTAAACCAGAATTATGCTGCAGGAACAAAAAAAAAAAATCTTCATATTGTCTGAAAAAAAGTCTTTTCTGAAACATTTATCGGAGTTGGCAAATTACTAACGGGTAGAAATCTCCTACCAAAGCATCATCATCATCATCATTTGTTGAATATATAAATTTGAAGTTGGTCCAGTGAATTAGAATATTTTACAATTGCTCAGATGGTATAGCCTAGTACAGTGCTACACTATACATATATGCACACAGAGTGCAGTGCAGTGCAGTGTAGTGCAGTTTTTATATTTTATATTTTATTGATCTTTCTGTGAACTGCCCAGGATTATTGTATATAGGGTGGACAGTCATATTAATCAAGGAAGGGAGGGAGGGAGGGAAGGAAGGAAGGCTCCATCCTGCAACAACGTATTGCTATAGCAGCAAGCGTGGCAATGAAAATGCACAACAGATTGCTTCTGATTGTGGTAATACCAGTTGTATTAGAGCTAGGAAGATCCATCCTCTTTCAAGCTTTTCATCAACACATGTGCAACCTAGCCATCTAGGCCATATCTGATGCTGCATTCCCAGGACAGTTGATTCCCAAATTAGTGTAATGCTAAGCAAAGCAGAATTCTCAACCTTCAGACAGAAATCCTTGACTATTATTAATATATGAAACTTCTTGTACCTTGGACAATATTGTAAAGTGCTTAAAGAAGGAGAAGATAAGATTGTAAACTTTACCATCTCAGATTGTCATTGAGTGGGTTAGAGCTATTGTGGTTGGGTCATTGAGGTGTAATACCCTGTTTCCCCCAAAATAAGACATCCCCTGATAATAAGCCCAATTGGGCTTTTGAGTGCATGGCAATAAGGCCAAGCGCTTATTTCAGGGTTCAAAAAAATATGAGACAGGGTCTTATTTTTGGGGAAACACGGTAGTAATGTTGGATTAGAACTGAATATATTCAGGTTCAATTCCTTATTTGTCTATGGGCGAGTGTATAAATCATGGTTCTTTTAAAATTACAGATTCAATAGTTTTTATCCAATATATTAAGGCAAATTTGATAGATTTGTACAACATGCTAAGCCAAAACCAAACAAGCCACACTGTGTCATAGTGTGATGTGAACTGAGCATTATTAGAGGAAATGGTAATGATGCAAGTGAAATGTTGATGCCTTTTCATAACTAAAATCAGAAGTTAATTCTAACGAAATGCATTTCACTTTTGTATTCTGCAATACCTTTATTCATATTTGGTTCGGTGATTCATGTAGACTAATTTTAATTCAGCTTGAGGGTGGCAGCCTATAAGTGCTTGAGGGTGGCAGCCTATTTCTTCAGCTGCCAGAACTGCTGGCAGCAGGAAGTACAAGGCAATTAAGAGAATGTTTACTTTCAATAAGCACTGGTTTAAAAAAAACAAAACAAAAAAACCCCCATAACCCGAGTGGTAAAGTATGTGGCAGAGGATGCCACTGAGATTATAGTTTTATCAGTGGTGGGATGCAAATTTTTTAACAACCAGTTCTCTGCCCTAATGAAAGGCTGGGTGGGCGTGGCTGGGTGGGTGTGGCTGGGTGGGCGTGGCCAACTCGATGTCGCTTACATCGAGGGACGCTTCACCTCACCGCCCTCTCATGACCGTGGGGATGCTGCAATGGTTGTAAGTGTGAAAAATGGTCATATGTCACTTTTTTCAGTGCCCTTGTAACTTTGAATGGTCACTAAATGAACTGTTGTAAGTCAAGGATTACCTGTACAAAAATACAAAAAGCTTCTTTGCTTGCAAAAAGCTGCCCTAAATACCAGTCATTAGATTAGAAATGGGAGGATACACACAATACACACTGAAGATCAATAACAGTCACAGCCATCATGGAAACCTAAACCATTCTGTCGGGATACCTTCCTTTTCATCAGCAATACCTGCAACTCGGAGTTACAAATCAGGCAGGTTGCCAGAGCACATTGAGGAATTAAAATAGTTAAAATACAACGATAACTATCAGCAGCCAAGTTACTCTTGCTCATAAAGTGAAACCCTTTAGCAGAGAGGTCATTGAAGCTCTCCAGAAAGTGGGTGGGCATATTTAGGCTACAAAATGCTGAGCTAAAGAGACAAATTAACAAATTAACATCTTGAGTGAGGGCTAATCCCATTCTGTCTTTGTTCAGACCTTGCTGCAGGGAATTTTTGCCTATGAATATAGCTATCTATCTCTTTATCTATTAAGTGCTGACATCTTCTGTGGGCTATTAAGGAAGGTGGGGGCTGCTTTCTCCCTCTAAAAAAACAAATTTCTCCATTTCTCATTCAAGGAAATATATCCTTCCCTTTTAATATTTCTCAAAATATTTTATTCTTCTGGGAGGGGGTGGGTGCTAACTTTCTACAATTGGTGCCATGTTACTATGCCATATTATCATGAGAGAAAACTAAAACAAATTGGAAGGAGGATCCACTTATTATCAGTGAGCAATCATGTGCCTTGCCCACTCAGAAGCAATGCAAGAGACTCCTGTCCCAAAGGTGCTTTTTCAAGAGGCAACTGGACTTTCTGGAAACCAAGAAAGTCCAGTTGCCTCGAAAAAAACACCTTTGGGACAACCATGACCTGGATGACTGAAGAATCCTCATAGACAAGAGACTCCTGTGCTCAGTGAACTGACAAAGCAGTTTCCCACCCAGGAGAAGCAATCATTAGATCCATTTCAGGGGTGGGTTCCTCCCGGTTCATACTGGGTCGCCCGAACCGCTAGCGAGGTGCTGGTGATGTCATGATGCCGTCGTGGACCCGCCTTGGTCGGTGCCGGTCCGTGGGCGCCGCCATTTTTTTCCAGGAATTTTTGGCGGCTTTTTTTCATTTTGGGCTGTTTGTGCTCTGCTGCTGCTTTGGAAAGGGCCCTTCCACCCGCCCCCGGGTGAAAGCTGTCCTTTATTCTTTGCCCAAAGCACAGCTGATCAGCTCCTCAGCTGTGTTTCGGGCAGATTATAGTCACTGAGCATGCGCGGACACAGAATTGCACCAGGGGAGCGTGCATGTGTATAACCCTAAGCCACGCCCATAGAGTGGTAGCGGAAATTTTCAAAACCCACCCCTGATCCATTTGTACTTAAAGATACCAGCTGGTTTCACTCACCTCACAAGGTATCCTTAGGTAATCATCCAGATTTAAGGAAAGATCACATGCCCCCAGAAAGGCAGTAAAAAAATCAGACAGAATGCCAAGCTTGCATCCTGCCTCTCAGCCATTTCTTCTATGGCTATGCCAACCCTTCTGTAAATAGCTGTTCCAGCCATGTTGGAAGTATACTCCGAAAAGCTTAAAACAACCCATTTAACAATCTTTAAGAAAGTCAAGCCCCAGGAATAAAAGTACCACAAAAACTCTGGGGGCGGGGGGGGGGGACTCCGGAGAAGCTCAGTCTACAGACAGAAAGTCTGGGCGTAAGGCTTACAATGTAACAAGCTTAACCCAGAGGCAGTTCCTGAAAACACTTAAAGCAGCAGGGCAATTAAGATAAGGATTAGGCTAGAAATACAGGCATACCAGAATGTTTCCTTCCTGCCTCCCTTGCAGGATTAGCCCTGTAAAGTGGGAAAAGATTTCTTCCAACAACCGGTCAGAAAATTAACATCCAGTTCGGGAGAACCGGTGCGAACCGGTAGCAGCCCACCTCTGAGTTTTATGCTCTTTTTCCTGGGAAATACTTCTGTTGAACTTAATGGGGCTTACCTCTGGGTACCTAGGCTAAAATGGGAAAAGTGGCATTGGATTCTCTGTGAAACTTTTCTCAATCTTTGTACGAACATTCTGTCTCATCTATTTAGCCTTAGTCTCCCAAAAGTACCATGGACTGTAGCACCTATCAGCATGATGGCTGTTGCAGAGACAGACGCTACTTTCTTCCTTCTTTCCATGGGCTCCAGGAAAACTTTTTGAGATCAAATCTGAAGCCCTGCTCATCTCTAATGCCTTCTGTTTCTTGGCATTGATTTTGTGGATAATGGCCGTTTTGAGCTCTCTCATCAGAAAGCATAAATGTTCACCATATTTCTGTTCACTTCCTACTTCGGTATATTTTCCACTAGAGAATAACCAGGCCTTAGTGAGGAAGAATGTTAGACAAGTTTAAAAATATATCGATGGAAGCAATCTTAGTAACATGTGGCATGTCTAGAAATGTACTTGCATGAAAGAGGGTGCACTCAAATATGTCTGTTATCAGAAGTAGTACTATTAATTAAACAATGTCCAGTTCTTCCTTGCATCTCATCAAATTTACGTAGGAGAATTAGGGGAGCATTTTTGAAGGGAAATCCAGTTGGGAAAGCAGGAATGTGTTCAATTTATATTTGATATTCCCTTTAAAAGATGAGGCTTGCTTTCTGCCAAACATACTACTATTCTTCTTTTTTTCAGTTTGTAAAAAAGAGACAACATGAAACATTTTCCAGGGCCACCGTATTTGCAAAGAGTTCATCATAACATCTTCTATTTAGACTAAAACTATTCTCTGATGGCATGGCTTCCTTTTTCAATTTTAGAAGAATCCATTGAAGACTCCATGTCTGAAGGCACCAGATTCTGGAATGATCAGTAGCCAAGATTTGGGATTTTTTTTTTTTTAAAGAGGAAACAACTTTATGGATTTCAAATGTGGTGTTTTTCTTCCTTCCCTCTTGCAGTAACACTATCTGCAGCTACACCAGCCTATTTTCGTGGATTCACATTGATTGCTTTGAAAGAAGGCAAAGAAGGAGACAAAGAAGAAGACCATGCTGGTACTTTCCAGGTGAGGAACAGTCTTTTGAACTATTGATTTAGAAATATGAACTAGAAGATGACTTCCTGGCTGGAAACAGGAGCCATACCTTTCTTCATATACATTATCCGTATCTTAAATTTCACTGTAACAATGAAATAAATATTATAGCTTTAATCAAGTCAGATTAATATGAGAAAAGAACTGTAAGTAGGCTATAGAATTGAACAAGATGCTGTTATATTCTTACATTTGTAATACTATCTTTTGCCTGTTTACTTTGAAATCCTTCCCACTGAAATTAGTGGGATTTTTTGAGCCCAAGTAAGGTATACATTTTGCAGCCTTAACTATTTTGTCAAACAAAGAATTTGGAGGTTGTCCTTGGTACTCAGCAATTCCAAGTCCAGTTCAAATATTTGTTGACCTTTATTTTTCTTGACACCATTATGTTTTTTCCTGTACGTTCCAATGTCTAGACTAGCAACTCTCATTTGATCTTGGTGAGATTAACAAAATCTCTGCAGGAGATATCCAGCTATCATCTTTTGGAAGTAAGTCTGAATTATTTCAGTGTGACTTGCTTCCAAGTAAATACACACGATCTGTACTTAATAAACTCAGATATGACTACGCTTACAAATCTTAGAGATTTCTCAGAAAACAATTGTAATACTGTTCTAGGTTTCCTAATGATGCCAAATCTAAGCAAAACCCCCCAAAAGATTTTGCATAGCAGCAAAAATGATTTCCTTCTGGACAGAGTAAGCAAGGATACTCTGCATGGCTCGCTTCTAGTGAATTTAGGATGCAGGAAGTAGAAAACTGAATCATTACAGTACAGTGATACTGCTAATCAGCTGTTCTCACAAAGCTTTGATCAAATTAATATTTAGGATTTTAGTCACTGACTAAAAACAATATGTACTTTATCTGAAGTTGCAAATAAAGCATTAAAGAATGTAGTATTAATTCTTGACCTTAATATTACTAGTTAGAGGCAAGAACGTGATTCATGGATAATCTCTTAATATACAGTATGATCACTAATTAATCCTTAAAGACCAAAAGTATATTTGGGTGAATTGAAGCCACATATTACCGTCTCTTCCATTAAACTAGTCTTTGTTGACAGACATAAAACACATAGGATCAAAGTATTCATATTATTCCTTTGGGAAGTACCAGGAATACGGGAAGATTCTAATAGTTTTAGCTAGATGGAAATTAGTAATTCTATTCAAAATATAAAGAAAAAGATAAAATGCAAAGTAAATTAACTTCTCAAATCAGTGTTAGCTCTGTGACTCTGGTGTTAATAGCCTTTTGGTCTGTCTAGTTTCATTAAGAATAGGGAGCAGAATTTGCTTTAGAAAGACTTTTTTTTTTGTGGTAAAAATAAAAATGGAGGCTGGGCAACATCATTGTTGAAAATTAGAAAGGAATCCCCCAAAAAAGGAAATATGGATACATTATTTTCTACTGTTCATTCCTTCCTCCCTTTCTACCTGATTTATATTCTTCCTTGTATTATTCTTAATGAATTAATTCTTAATTATAATTAATGAATAATGGTTAATTATAATTAGTTATAATTAATAGATTATTAATTAACTAATTATGCCTGTTAATTTAGCAGGAAAAACACATTGGGGCAGAGTGGAACTGTGGGTTAGGCTCCCAACTGGAGATAAACGTTTCCCCTGCAGGTAAAAGATAGGATTCAAAGATTATTTTTTCCCCTCAAAAAGTTTCTTCTGAGTGTTTTAGAAAAGAGCTGGAAAGCAGAGATAGATGGGTTCATCAAGGAATTTTTCTACTACCTGTAGTACCACAAATCTCTGCCATTCATATTCCTGTACTACATTGGCTGAGACTTCACTGCTAATCACTTGCCTTTGCTTTATAGCATATTCCTTGAGAAACTTTCTATTTTATTCTGTTTAGTCAGAATAAAGGGTGAGGGAGTGTGACCTTTTGGAATAGGAATAAGTTACAGCCCTATCTAGAAAAAAAACAGTAGTCTTGATCGTATCTCACTGGGAGCATCAAGTTTTCCTCAAATGAAATATTTTTATGACTTACTTTTTTCTGACAAACTTGTGAAGGAAAACCAGAGTATTGAGATTCTGGGATATTCATTTTGATCGGCTAAGAATGTGGGCTTGTCAAAATGGTGTAGCTGGTTAAATGAGAATCTGAAAATCTGTCTTAATAGACTGTAGTTACAGAACTAGAAATAGAAGTAAAAATGGCTGGACCACATTTTGACTGGATTTAGCCAATAGAAAGCAAAAAAAGATATCCTGGAAGGATGATCTCACTATGGAAGAAGCAAAAAATAAACGAATTCTTGACTTAATCTTGTTTGGCCTATTAGCTGGAAAAATACAATTTTGATTGAATTAGAATATGACCAAGAAGTAGTAATAAAACTGATTGGCCAAAGTTTTCTCCAGAAGTCTACTTATCATGCCCAAATACCCAGCAATTTTATAGATTCAATTAATGTTCAGGTTTCTTCTTTACTTTTCCCGAAATAACATTTTTAAAAAATATGATTAATAAAGCATATCTCTCGGTTCCATCAGAATGACCTTTTCATCTTTTGACTGCCCTTCAGACCTTTTAAAATCCAAGCTTCATACTTGAGTCCAATGGGGGATAGTCTGCAGTCTGTGTAAAATTACCGATCATTTTCATTTTGCTATAAATTGTACGTGACCTGTTTCCACTCTTGCTACTTCTTAGTGGAGTGCAATACTGGAAATAACACTTCTGTTAGTGGGAGTTTTAATCTAGCCACATATTAAAAAAGGGGTGTTGACCCCCCCTTTTATCATTGTGGTTTCCTTAATGTCCCCTTCCTACAAACACCCAATATTTTCTGCTATATTTTAATATTGCCTGAGGCTGATAAAAAGCACTAATGATTATCTCAATCACATGAAGAGTATCAGGAATAAAACAAAATTCCTTTTTGTCTCTTTTCTTTTTTTGCACAGTGAAGATGCAGTCAGTCCACCAGATAACGATCCTATAAAATATATCACTGTAACTTTTATTATGCCTGTGATGTTTTTGACAAATCTGGATCATTTCAGCATTTCACAAATTGTGGTAGCAAGGCAGAGCATGTAATGTTTGCTGGAATTTTCACCATAGCTGTTCTGTGAAAAATAGATGTGTTGTTGATGATGGCAATATCATCCACAGTTAATAATGTGGAGTTGGGAAGATTGGAAAAAGATTATTATTCTTACAGATTTATCATTATAAACAATTCTGTGACATATTCTTAAGCACTTTAGAAAATATATATCACTGGCTATTTGTGGAGAGCCACTAGAGGAGCACATGGCAGAAATAATTTCATTGTCTCCTATTCATAATTTCTTTTTCCAGGTAGGACAGAATACAAATGCATTCTGAGCATATTAGACATGCAGTTAATATATTTTATGTTCCAAACCTCAGATAATCTTGTTCTCACCCCCTTCTTGCTTTTTGAAACATAGTGTCCTGTATTCGTATTATTGAACAATCATGAACCTGGTTTCCCACATTTGACTACAATAGTTGCCAGAGGCCACAATCACTGATGTGGAGGTTTGGTAGTAGATGTTAAATTGCTGGTCTTAATGACATCAGAAGAAGACAAATTGTTCTGCCTATCATTTAACATCAAAGGTAACCTCAGCTGTAATTTTTGGCAGAAGCCTGGCTTTGTATTCATGATAGGTTTATATGAAGAAATGACAACTTCCTTTTTTCACTTCCCTTTTCTAAAGTTAGGAAAATATTGATATTAATTAATATTAAACATTAATATTGGTAATTAGGGTGAAGAATGCCTTCCGAGCACTGTGTATTCAGGCTTGGATTCAGTAGGAAAGCTACTCAAGAGATTTCTTTAGGATTATAGAATAAATAATATCCGCTCATTACTGAAAGTTACTTAATGTGATACCAAAACTTCCTCTGCAGTGTTTAGATTTGCCAAACAAATGTGGCTGGGGAGAAAATGGCATTATACATGTGTCGCGTCAAGAAACACATCACAAAAAAGAAGAAAAAAGAGAGAAGCAATTTGCATTATTTTGTATGCTAATTGATAGGTGCATATCTGTCATTTTAAAATGTAGAATAAGATTTATTCAGTCTCTGGAGTATGTGGCATAGAAATCAGTGTACAAAGGGAAGTGAAAGAATAATAATGTATAAAATTGAAATCTACTGTTTTTTTAAATATTTTTTAATTGTGCCTTTATTATTTTTATAAATAACTCAAGGTGGCAAACAAATCTACTACTCCTTTATCCTCCTATTTTCCCCTACAACAATATCCCTGTGAGATGAGTTGGGGTGAGTGAGAGCGACTGACCCAGCAGGTTTTCATGTCCAAGGTAGGACTAGAACTCACAGTCTCCTGGTTTCTAGACAGGTATCTTAACTATTAAACCAAACTGGCTAACTTTTGTCATTGCAAAAAGAACTGAGGCCGGGAGATGTTGGTGTCTTTTCCTAATGCTTTAGTATCCTAATGGTTGATTGGCCATGGCAAAAAGACCTTGAGACTTTCTTATACTTGTGGAGACTTGCTGATCTCTGAGCTTAGTTGTTTGCCTGCAGATGATTGCTTTGCACTGATGATGTTACCTAGTTGAGTAATAAAACTTCTGCAAGCAAACAACCAAGTTCAGAAATTACTAAGGACTGCATTGTTCAACCCTGAACGGCAAATATTCTTTTCTGTTTCCCATATTTTCTTTAAATCTGGTTTGAATCCTTTAAAGAGAGACCTGCCCTCTAAGTAAAACAGAGGGGCTTCTTTTGTTTTCCCAAGGAGAATAGCATTCAGGTCCTACTGGTTTTCAGACATGATAGGTGGCCCCCAATTGATTGATGAGCTAGAGGCAAGTTGAAATGGGCAACCAATCCACAGCACTATTCTTTCTCTTTCTTTCCCTTTCTTTTTACAACACTTCCCTCTTCCCCCCCCCCACCATACATAGGGCTGCTGGGGAAGGGGTACTTCATTCTTGATAGTAATTTGAATGGCTTGTTTGCAAATTAGACCAAGGGTCTCACAAAATATGGCTATATTGTTCACCTGAGGCTTAAGGTTGCTATCTCTGAAGTCCAGCTGTGGTGCTTAAGCCAAAACCAGTGGTGCAGCCTGCTGCGTCTCCACGCTCGAAATCTACCTAGCAACTAAGAGCTATTTTCCTATTGGCTGTCCTTTGACAGCTCAGCCGGTGGGAAAATTACAGCCCCACTATTGGCTACCAGTTTTGACAGCCACTATATAAATAGCAGCCTGACAAAGGCTTTCCTGTTGCTGGTTACTGCTTTGTTCTGTTGACAGCTGTGTTAAATAAAGGGGTTCCGTTCTAACCACCATCTAGTCTCAGTTCCTGACCCTGTCGTTCTACCAAGCTAGAACACTGGTGACGAAGGGTGGGATTCTGAGGCGACGGTTCCGAGCTGGTCACTCAAAGAGAGCTGATTTTTTTCGCCTTGTTCAAGGCGAACACCTCCGCAACAGCTAAGCTAAATATTCCTTAACTGTCCGTCCTTTTAAGGATGTCTTCTCCGACATCGTTCACCCCTTTCCAACCGGCAACCAAAACCTGGGACGAATACCTGGATCACTTCGAATGTTTCCTCCAGGTGAACAACTATACGGAGCTGCCCAGTGACAGAAAGCATGCCCATTTCCTCACTTCTTGTGGCCCGCAAATTTTTGCCACAGCCAGAGCATTGGTGGCCCCACAGCCCGTGTATACGGTGCCATGGGACACATTGCTGAGGCAACATGAGCTGTCTGTATTGAGGGGGTGTTTGTTATGGGGTAGCCGGGTAGTGGTCCCACCAGCTTTAAGGACTGCAGTACCGCACAGCCTACACAAGGGACACCCGGGGGTTGCCAGGATGAAGGCGTTGGGCTGCAGTTACGTCTGGTGGCCTAAGCTGGACACTGCCATCGCTGAATGGGTTGGGTCTTGTCAGAGGTGCCAACAGTCCAGGCCAGTTCTCCCCGAAGCACCTTCCAGGGAATGGCAACTTCCCAGAGGCCCGTGGTCAAGAATCCACATTGACCTGGCAGGCCCAATGCAAGGGCAGACATTTTTAGTGGTAGTGGATGCTTTTTCCAAGTGGGTGGAGTTAGCCCTCATGCCATCTACTACCTCTGAGGCTATCAGCAGGGTCTTACGCAGGTTATTTACTACCCACGGGCTCCCTGATGTTGTAGTCTCAGGCAATGGGCCTCAGTTTACCTCTGCCTCGTTCCAGGTATTTTTGGCTGGGTTAGGCATCCGCCATGTGCAGGTTGCCCCTTTTCACCCTTCTAGCAATGGTTTGGTTGAAAGAGCTGTGAGGTCAGCCAAGGAGGCATTTTCCAGATTAGGGCCAGGGAACTGGCAAGAGAACATAAATAAATACCTTATGGCCCAGCACACTACTCCAAGCCCAGTCTCCAACCGCAGCCCAGCAGAATTACTCATGGGCCGCCGCCTCAGAACCACATTGGACAGGCTGCACCCTAATTATGTGCCTGACACCCCAATAGACTCAACCAGCAAGGTCAGGACCTTTTCTGTGGGGAATTCAGTCTATGCCAGAAATTATGGTGGTGAGCCCTGTTGGCTACCAGCACGGGTTCTTGCAGCAACAGGCCCCTATTCATACAGAGTAGGCCTGGAGGATGGGAGGCTATGGCAGCGTCACATTGACCATCTTAGAGGACGACTCTTTGCTTCCACACCAGTCCCCGCTGCTACCAGGCCAAACGTAGATGCCGCAGACTGCCTACCGACCACTCCTGCCGACGATCGCCCTGACGTCCCCACAGACTATATGATCCTGGCGCCCGACTCACCTGCCTCCGTAGATCTTCCTCCAGAGTCCAGGGTTCCTGACAAAGCACTCCCATCGCCAGTCGCAGATCCAGAGGCTCCTGACCTGACCGTGTCTGTTGAGCCGCGGCGTTCGACAAGACAGCGCAGGCGCCGGGTGTATCTCCAGGACTACGCATGCGCCATCCGGGAGGGGAGGGGTGCTGCGTCTCCACGCTCGAAATCTACCCAGCAACTAAGAGCTATTTTCCTATTGGCTGTCCTTTGACAGTTCAGCCGGCAGGAAAATTACAGCCCCGCTATTGGCTACCAGTTTTGACAGCCACTTTATAAATAGCAGCCTGAGAGAGGCTTGCCTGTTGCCGGTTACTGCTTTGTTCTGTTGACAGCTGTGTTAAATAAAGGGGTTCCGTTCGAACCACCGTCTAGCCTCAGTTCCTGACCCTGTCGTTCTACCAAGCTAGAACACAGCCCTTGTTTTATTCCACTTTGTTTTTTTTTCAAAATGGGCATGGCTCTTAAATTCTGCCTTCCTATAGAAGTGCCCCAGAAAGATGGGGGGGAAGGAAGGGCTCCTCTAGCTGAGAGCAACAAAAATTGGAACTTGCCAACCACATTCAGATTAGATCTGAAGCAAAATTAGATCTATTTTGCTGCAAGATTTCTACAGGATAAAAGCTTAGACTGTGGTATAGATAAGTGGAAATTACATTATACCCCTTGAACAAGTGACAGGGAACCATGGAGAAAGTTAAGCAATCTCATTATTAAATATGAAGAGATTTATGCCTAACAAGACATGAAACAGCTGTAAAACAACATAGAAATAGGAGATGGTAACATTTGAAACGTATGCTTTGTGAATTCAGTCCAATGCATACTGCTCTGATGAGCGAAGAGTAGGAAAAGTTTTGAACTAACTCATCACACGGCTGTTAGCAAGCACAAAGTAATGGGGTTCATTTTCTAAGTAACTTAATGATAATTTCTCCGTTGCAATAAAATTGGTTTATTTCTTTCTTGCCACAGTTGGGTGCATTTCTACCATTAATATCCTATTGGTGGTAATATCCAATTAAGTTCTCAGCAATGGCAAGAAAAGGACATTTTCACAAGGACCTGGCCTTCAGGCCTAACTGCATTTTCTACATCCCACTCCCACAACTCAACTCAGTTGACTTTGCAACCATAGAACTTAGATGAGAGTTGGCAGAAAAGACAATTTTTTAAATATTTCCAAACGGCTCATGCATCTCAGTGGAGGGATAATTATTAAGCCATTTAATTAGTTTTATTATTCTGGTAAGCTGAAATCAGCATTTTAATTCGCAGTTAAATATTTTAAAAGTTTTTGAATAGCTAAATTCATACCTTTTTGGCATAAAACAGAAGGAATTGTCCTTCCCACCTGCAAACCCTCTGGTAAAGGCTCTTCCTGGAATTAACACCTGGCTCTAATCTCTGCATTCATTAAAGATTTAAGTGCCCACTTCTCTGCTATTTAGTCTTGCATTGCCATTGCCCTGTCGCTCTTTTCACTAGATGAAAAGTGAGTGTCTATAAATGATACATTAAACTTAAGCCATGGTAGGTTGCCATTATTTTGCAAGCAGTTTTCTATAGGAAGCTTTTTTTTTTAAAGGAACTGGTAGGCTAATTCCACCTGGGCATGTTTAGCTGCAGCCATGCAACTCTGAGACAGCATTTCAAGGCAACTGTTTCAATATTGGTATCAGAGGTGGGTTCCTGCTGGTTCGGACCGGTTCTTTAGAACCGGTAGCGGGAATTTCCCCCTGCTCGCCGAACCGGCAGCGATGGCCGGCTGGACACGCCCCCAAACTGGCTCTCTCGGCCATCTTGTTTTTTGCTTCTGTGCTGCCATCTTGTTTTTTGCTTCTGCACATGCGCAGAAGCTGTTTTTTTTGCTTTTGTGCATGCGCAGAAGCTGGGTTTTTAGCACTGCGCATGCGCATGTGCGGCACACCCATGCGGTGCACAAGGCACGTGCGCCCACGCGGCGCGTGAGGAAGCGAACTGGCAGCGAGGTAAGCCAGAACCCACCCCTGATTGGTATGGCTACCACAGCATTAATACAGCCTTCCTCAAAGTTTTAACTTGTGTAATGGACTGATGCCACCTCTCTCCCTTTTAGAGGATAATGTAAATCAATTTTCTTCTTCAGTATGATAAGACACATTGTTTGGGATTCTCCAAAGTTTTACCTTAATAGTATCACTGATTATCCCAGCATTCATCTCATGCTAATAAGTCTCCTTCCATTCTCCTGAGAAAATGGATGAGATTTGGGACAAGATATGGAGAAGGGATAGATAGTAGAGGTTTCTTATGCTAGATTTCAAAACTTTTTTCCTGTTCTCTTTTCTGTATTTTTCTGCTGTTTGCTACTGCTGCTGCTGCTGCTGCTGCTGCTGATGATGATGATGATGATAAAAAAATCAGACACACAATTTGAAAAATTAAGTTCCAATTTTAGAACCCCATAATGCTTTTTCACTCTGAAGAAACTCTGAAGGGAAATATATACATTGTAAAATGAAATTAAATACATTGAGATTAAATTTCCCCCAATTTAGGGCGTGTCAAATTTTTCAACTTTCAATTTCCAAACATTAGGGGTGCTCAAAAGTGGTGACATGCCTTGGGGATTGTAAAGATATTTTGGTTACTTTAATATAATTTAGATGTGCTTGGTAAGTATCTACATAAATATCATAAGTTTCCCCCCATATATTACTGTGATTTGAGAATATTTGGTCCTAGTCAGAGAATATAACAATGTATGCTTGAACAGATTTACATGATAGACTACACTGTTATTAATAGAATGTTCTTCTTAATAAATGTGCTTAGGACATTGTCAAAACGTAGTTTTCCAACCATTAGTGCAAAGGGAGACATACTAAAGCTTTTTGAGTTATGGCCTCAAAAAATTAAGAGTTTTAGTTTCACAAGAGTTTCACAAAGTTTGTATATCCATATGAGCAAGATGACTATGCCTGAGACCTGATCTATAATCTATAGGAACATTTGGTGGCCTTTTTTGCAGTGTGATTTACTTTTAGATATTCTGGAGCTCAGGGGATCTGGTCACCCATCATTAATCATAAATCAAAGAGGTCTTGATCTTTTAAAAAGCCCAGCTGTTCATGCATCTGTGTGCAAAAGCTGAAAAGAGTCTTTATTCCTTTTTTAGCATGCTCAGTTTTGCTGCCCCATTTTTCATGGGATTAAAGGTTCTCTGCTTGTTAATGGTCGAAAAGAGCTGAAAATGGAGAATGTTATCTCGGTAACATAATTGTGGAAACAAGCAGCATTATAAGAATTACTCTGAGAACAGATCTCCAGAAACATAAAGAAATTACAGTGATAGTCTTCTAAAGAAAACAGGGTTGGGCAATGCCATATGGTGTTTTGGATCTCTAAAGAATGATAGAAATTCAATGAGAGAGCATATACTTCATATACAAGATGTCCCAGGCTAAATTCATAAATTCCAAGAAATGCTAGAAAAATGTTGAGTTGATCACTAGGAGAATCACTGCCTGACAGTATTGACAATATTTGGCTAGATGGAATACTAACTTGATTTGGTATATCAAGTTCTTTTGTTCCTCTGTTCTTGGGGTTTTTTCCCATTATAGTTACTGACATTTTAAAATAAATATTCAATTGCAAATCTTCCAAAATCAGCAAAATATATAAAAAATAGCTTTTGGTCCTTTTCCAGCCTCTTTCAATCCTGAAGATCTCTGGGTAATTTTTAACAAATTTCAAACCACAGCAGCTGGGACATTCCCCCCCCCCCCAAATGCAGCTATCTACTATTCTCATATAAGTGGTTCATCTACACCACAACACTATAGTAATAAAGTATCAGGCAAAATCCTAAATATAGTGGTTATCAAACTGTGGTCTATGGATCCCTGGGGTGCAGTGATGTCATCACAGGAGGTCCGCAAAGTCTTGAAGAAATGTTATGATTTGAATCTTGAGTTAAGCCTTGATGGTCTGTGGCCATGGTCCATGGCCATAAAAGGTATTTAAAGAGGGTCCTTGGTGAAGAAAAGGTTGAGAACCACTGGGATAGATGGATATCGGATGGAGACCATTCTATTGGGAAGCCTGAATAGAAAGATTTCACCATTATTACTCATTCATTTAGAGGCATTGTGATCTTTCTGGCAAATTTAGATGGCTGCTTTTCTGCACAAATACTGTCAAATTTTAGCCCTTCCATTATATTACAGCTTCATTCTCCTGCAGGGTCAGTTAAGATTTAAATTTCTTGCACTTATTTAGCTCTATAAAATAAGTTCTGAAAAAAAGTTGGCCCATTGATGTCATATTCCGCATGGCCAATTTCCATTTCCGATTTTTCTAGATGATTTAGTTATTCAGTTTGTCTCACACAGAATCCCAATTCTTCTCTGTATTAACAGAGTTTCCTCTCTTGATGTAATCAGATGTCAGCAGCATGCTTCTATTTCACTCCCCTGTGTCTCTAATGAAATATTGATTAGTAAGTGTCCTACGGCTGATCTTTGACGAACTGTACTGCCTATTCCCTTGCTGTCTGAAAGTTGCCTTACAATGTAAAGCTTTAATGTTTTTTTTCCCCTCTGTAACTGGTTCTCAGCCCATTATGTAACATATCCAGTGATGCCCTTCTTTTCCAGAGGATGAAATTATGAAGCTGGTTTTGCAGAAGAAAAACCACTCTGGACTGATGAGAATATGTAAAAATGTAAAAACAGAAATGTCCCTGCTTTCCCTCAAAATAATCCTCTCATACTCACCAAAAGAAAGAGAAGCTGGGTCAAGAGGGGGAAATACTGAAAGCAGTGTTTGCACCAATACAATGCAAGTTGCATTATGCCACTGTACACCTTCATATATAAACAAGTGGAGCCTGAGAATAATGCGGCTGACATTACTGTCATTTAATACAGTAATTGTATTAAATTAAATTACACTTAAAAAGATAAACAGTATAAGTTAAAAAAGGGGGGGGGAGTGCAAAAAAAAAAGAGAAGATGGAAAAATTAAGAATATAGTAAAGAAAAATAAAAGAAATACATAAAGAAATGTTTTCCCCCTTCATCACAAGTATAAATAATTTCACTAACATTACTTTCTCTTAAAATATAACCAATGATCTCTTCTTCCCATACTTCATCTCTTATCTATAAACAAATCCTTAAAGTCTCATCATTCAGCCCTGGTCTGCAAAAGTCCATCAAGAGTTACTAGAAATACATAGCTATTTAAACCTCAATCATTCCTTTATATCCCTTTCCTTTTAACAATCTTGTTCTCTAATCCTTTCAAATAATGTTCTAGGACTTGGTTTCTTTTCATTTTTTTTCTTTTCTCCTTCTTTACAACTTTAACAACTCTCTTTTGTAAATTTAATATAGGGAAGGTATCAAAATTACTCTCTTGGTTTGTTATTTGTGTATCCCTACTATCAAGACATCAACCAGTTTCATTTACATATCCAGTGTGGCATCTTTTTTCTATATCGTTCTTGTAATCTGTCGCTTTTACATCCACTTTCAGATCAATCTCAGTCTTGGTCAGGAAGATTTGTTCTTCTTCCATAACATCTGTTAAATACAGTGAATCTATAAAGGCAGATACTCTTAAAATTAACTTCTGGGACCATTCTACACAAATATCTTTCAATATGGCCAATCTTAAAATATTTTTTTCCATTCTGCATTAGTAATCAAATTTAAGTGTTCTTCTCCTTTAATTGTAATATTTAGTTCCTTCTGGTTCTCTCTAGTGTATAACCTTCAAAGTCTTATTCTATCATGTTTTCCCCTAAAAAATTGAAACAACAGCATTTTCCCATGGAAGAATTTCTTATAATTAATTTCAACATCTTATTTCAAATCCATCTGGATTTTTAAAATCAACATTTTAATGTTTTGGTGTTTATTAAAAAAAGTTTTGTTTTAATCTATAAACTTCAGTTAAACATCTCCCTCACTAAGGATTGAAGGAAACTCACCCAGTATTTTCAGACTTATTGATCCAAAGGTTCCTAATAGCTGAAAAGCAATTAAGCAATTTCAAAAAGTGACTACTGAAGGAAGTAAGCAAACCCAGTGGCCATTTAAAGGACTGACCACGGTTTGAGCAGGATTGTTGTTCCTTCACCTCCCAGAGCTCTAAACCAGCTGAAGACTATTATTTTGCAGTCTCCTAATGAGGGCCAAATGTCTGGAGTACTTGTGGGTACTCTCAACTACTCTCCTTTTCAGAATCTCCTTTCAGAGAGGAATTACAAAGAGCTGTTCTACTCACTTTCATTATTCTGATGAAAGTATTGAATCCTGCAAATGCCTCCATAGGAATCCATCAAGCTGTGTAAAAAGGGATTGGTAAAGCAAATACAAAAATATCTTGGGACAATTAAAAGTTGCATGAAAAATGTGAGATGTCTTTTGGGTACTATTCTAAAGCTGAAAGTGGGAGAAAGGTATTAATGTGATTGAACACTAGAATCTACTAGCCCAGAGCCACCTTGTGGGAGAGATGGGCAGCATAAAAAATTAATAAACAAACAACACTATAGAGAAAAATAACTTGTGATTTTCAATTGACAAGAGAAAGATCCCAAGATCTGAAATTACAATAGTTTCCCAAAGTATTCTGTTAAATAAACCCTTCCTAACAATTTCTAATTGATAACATAAATTCTTTTTGGGATATACTTTATGTTTACATGGGAAACTGAGTTCTAGTCAATATCTGAAATGGTTTTCCATAGTTGCCTATTTTCAATATTTCATACTTCTATGCTTTCTTACTAGCCATATGGAGATGTATTGGACAGCATGCTCTTTCTGATACATTACAGATAGTGAAAATTGAAAATAAGCCATATATTTTATAACTGGGATACATGCAACCCCATGTACTGTTTTTGAACATTTTCATGTGCTGCCACACTTGACATTTTCTTTCAAAGTGTTAAATTTCACTGTAAAACCAGTTGTGCCAAGGACCTCACTTCATCTTTTTCTAAAAGGTTGCTGTCAAGCTACGGGTAGGGTTACAGTGTAAAATGGATAAGGCCATGACATAAAATAGAATCTTAATATAAAAGAGGCAAGGGCAAAAAATTTAAAAGCAAACAAACTAAAAGGTCAATCTTTAAGCTTGCCAGGCTTTTAATTATTAATTGATTTTTAGAATTAGCAGTATTTAGTTTTTAATATTTTGCATTTTAATGTGGTTTGTTGCCCTGAATACTCAATGAAGAATAAATCTGGAAATAAAGAAAACTCTAGTCTTAAGATGCTTCTAGTTTTTGCCTGTAAACTGCACTCCAAATTCTGGTGGCCCTCTCACTGAGTAATGGTACATGAGAATGACCCTGGGAGATAGGAGAAAGAACTTGAAAGATTCTATTAATATAATTTTACAATAAAGGTAGAGCTAGTATTATTGTTGTGCTTCTTATTTGGATTACCTCAAAGAGCTAACACCAGTCTTGAAAGTCTCAAGACTGTTGTGCTTCTTATTTGGATTACCTCAAAGAGCGAACATCAGTCTTGAAAGTCTCAAAAAGTATTTGCGCCCCCTCCTTTCCTTTGGCTCTTCAGAAAATTAGAGAGGGTCCCTTCTGGGACCCTTTCCCTCATCCCTCTGCCTCTGTGGACTGAGATTCCTTTTGCATGATGATCTAACCAAGAGCACTTTCTCCTGTGTTCTAAAGTCATTCTCACATACTATTGTACATTATTGAAATACAGTTTTAATTAATACAACATATACATGTTTATACTTTTACTGTAATCTTATATATACTTGACAAAATAAATAAATAAATAAAAATAAAAGAAGGAGATGTTCTGGAAGCCAATAGTTTCCCACTCTGGAATAGTTGGTGGAAGGAAGAAAGCTACTGATAACCATGGAAGTTCCCCCCCACCTTATAAAAATACTTGTATGTGGGAGAAGAGTGAATATCTAGATGGAACAGGAAGAAGAGATAGTTTAAAATTTCTATATTGTAGATGATGTTCAGGGCTACTCCCAATGACTAGTTGTACAACTAATTACTGACCACAGAGAGATTTTCTCTATGAAATCTCTCCCTAACCGAATCCTTCAAGTCTTCCACCCGTGCACCCATCAAACTGTGACTGAATTCATCCACCGTGCTGCTGGTCGTCTCCTTCTGTGTTTCCCAGCATTAAGAACCTTCTTCAGACACCTAGATTTTTGCATAATACATCCAAAGTATGTAATTTAAGTCTGTAATTTGTGTCTTGAATGAAAACTTTGGATTGATTTGTTTGATGATCCATTTGTTTGTTTTCTTGGCTGCCTATAATATTCTCAGGCAGGGGTGGGTTCTAACCTACCTCACTGCCGGTTCGCTTCCTCCTGTGCTGCGTGGCCGCGCCTCGTGGGCACGCACGCGCTTTGCATGTGCGTGCATGCGCAGTGCAAATTTTTTTTTAAAATCCCCCCCCAAAAAAGCTGAAAACAAGATGGCGACACATGTGCAGTGACGGAAACTTCTGCTTCTGCACATGCACAGAAGAAAAAAAAACCGGAAAAAAATCCCCCCCCCAAAAAAAAAATCCAAAAAAAAAATTCAAAAAAAGATGGCGGCATCCACGGACCGGCACCGACCGAACTGGCTCCGTGATGTCATTGTGACATCACTAGCGGTCACTACCGGTTCGGGCAAACTGGTCCAAACCGGGAGGAACCCACCTCTGTTCTCAGGAGTTCTCCAACATCAAAGTTCAGTTTGTTTTGACATCCAATTTGCTTACTTCTGTTTCTTAATCTTTAGCAGTTTCTTTTTACATTCATCCTGAAGGACGTTTTTAAATTCATTTCAGAGTTCCTCTGGTTATCAATGAGATTTGGGACTTCAAAATGATAATGTGATCTTTGAAAATGCTTAAGATCATATTATGGAAACTGGCTGGTTCTTTAGGTTAATTTGGAATTTGCACATAAACAGTTTTTTGCAGAATTTGTTCCACAAGTCACACCTGGCCTATAGGTCAGAGGAACCTTCTCAATGGAGTGATGGCTTGAGGGACTGAAAGGAAGCTAATATTCCCAAAAAGGAATATTCCCAAAAAGGTGGCAACTAGTGCAAAAAGATGTTTCTTACAGGCATGTCAAGGATATGAGATGAGAGATATGAGAGATATAAGTATGAAATATAAGATTAAGATATGAGATATGAGAATAAGTCACAAGGCTGCAAAGTTCAGTTTTTCTTTTTTCTCTTTTATATGTAAGGCAATCTATCTGAGTTGGGCTTTTTGAAACTATATGTTACTTAGAAAACTGTCAAATGGTTTATTAAGATCATTCTTTATGGGTGGACTACGAATTGAACATAACACCTTTTGCTACACATGGACATTGAAACAAATCATAGGTGGCACTTTGTTAGAAACAGACTTTTGATCTCCTGGATCATAAAATAACACGAAAGACAAGATTGGAATATATGTTTCCTCAGCCTTGTATTGACAAACCATAGTTTGCCATTCTATCTGAAAGCAGCCATTGGCTGGCTTCAGACATTACGCTAAGCTATACTTTCAGACACAATTGTAGCATGACCAGGCCACAGATAGTGGTAAGCCATAAACAATGGCTGGGCTCACAAAATATTCCAAACCGAACCATAATAAACTACCAGTATGTTGTAACAAAGTACAATGTGAGAATCTATCCAATATCTGATAAATCCATCATTTCTTATATTCTGTTCTCTGCAACCATGTTTATACTAAAGATTAGAAGTCCACTGGTTAAATTAGCAAATATAATAAATATTCCCTTTTGAAATATGTACATCAGGGGCAGAGGTGGGTTCCTGCCGGTTCAGACCGGCTCTATAGAACCGGTAGTGGGAATTTCCCCCCGCTTGCCGAACCGGCAGCAATGACCTGCTGGACACGCCCCTGAACCGGCTTTCTCGGCAGCGCCATCTTGTTTTTTCCTTCTGCACATGCGCAGAAGCTGGGTTTTTAGCACTGCGCATGCGCGCACGCCCACGCGGTGCGTGAGGAAGCGAACCGGCAGCGAGGTAAGCCAGAACCCACCCCTGATCAGGGGTCCCCAATCTCCAGGCTGCAGCCCACTACTGGGCCTTGAGCTGTTTGGAACTGGGCTGCAGAAGAGGGTGAGCGGGTGTGCATCCCCACTTGCATGAGCAGCGGGCAAGCACATGCACACGTGCTCCATTTCCATAAGTGGCAGGCAGGGGTGCCCGCCACTCACACAAATGGAGCTGTGTGTGCATGCTTGCCTGCCACTCACGCAAAACCATCACCTCTCCCTCCCCGCCGGTGTACAAAGCCGGAAAGTTTGGGGAATGCTGATGTATGTTATGTGAGCTGTTTCTCCATTTATGTCTATAGAGTAAAAAAAAAGTGGACCACATAGATGATTGTGTGTTCACTTTAACTGGTTATTTTGTTTTGTTATATATCAGCTCAAGAGACAGATTAAAATATAACCATAAAATATAAAGCCTAGCAATTAAGAATTCTTTTTAAAAAAATGGATAAGCATAAACATTTGTGTTGTATATTAGCTTAGATGGCAATGCTCCACAGTCTTGTTGTTTTAGTGGATAATGCCTTACTGCTGTCACACAGGCAAATACATCTATCTGATTTGGAATGTTTTGAAACACTAGGCAAATTGTTTGCCACAAGAACTAAGTGATTTGATAGTAATTTATACCTGAACTCCACAAGCAGACACTGATTGACAGTAATTAACATTAGTGCAGTGTCTCTGCAATCCATGGATGCTGCCTGTTTTCAGAAAAGTTCATGCAGCTTCAGCTATTGGATATACTTAAGTTGCAATTTCTAGACACCTACCCACTTGCCTGGAAATAAAGACACTGAATTGAACGATATTTATTTTTGAGTAGTAGGCAATGGATTATGCAGCTGGTATTCGGCTTAATCTGAAATAATAGTTCTAAGCCTGTGTTGTTCAACATATTTATAAAATAATCCATCATATTAATGAGTTCTGCCACAGTCAGAAATCAGGAAGAAGAATATCAACACAGATGACACAGATAACTGCATGTTCCTAGATTAGACTAGGATAAATAAAAATCTAAATGGGTAGAGAATGGGGTTCATACTGTTCAGACATGCAGAACGGCTCTTGGTGCTTTCTTGGATCAGGCAGCTTCAAAGAAAGCAAATGTAGTTTTAGGATGGATCAACAGAAGTAACAAGATCAGGGGAAGCCATTTTATTGGCCAGTCAGCATCTCAGATATTATGTTAAATTCTGGGCACAATCTTTTGGGAAGAAATGAAAGAAAGAAATGAAAACAAGTTGGTAAGAGGCTTGCAAAGAAAAGAAAAAACTTAAGAGAGTTGATTGGTGACACTAAGTATAGTTTTTCTGAAGAAAAGCAGAATCCAAAGAGGCACAATAGTCTCTTTATCTGAAGGGCTACTTTGCAGAAGACCATCATGTTCAGAATGTTTTGAGAAGACCAGAAAAGAAACAGTGTGTTTAAATTACAAGGAAGTAGATTTCAGCTGAACCTTAAGAAAGTAATTCTAATGGTAATAGCTGTTCAACAATAAGACAAGTTGCCTCTGAGATGGTTTTACTTTCCTTTGTAAAATATGTTTAAACACAGATTGGATAGTCATCTGTTCAGGGTACTTTAATGATGAATTCTTGTATGGGACTGGATGATCTCCAAAGTCTCTCCAAACCATTAGATTATATGAGTCTGTGTTTTAAC
The DNA here is from genome assembly GCA_003457575.1 of Thermophis baileyi. Taxonomy (NCBI): domain Eukaryota; kingdom Metazoa; phylum Chordata; class Lepidosauria; order Squamata; family Dipsadidae; genus Thermophis; species Thermophis baileyi. Next base: position 8,354,757 of record QLTV01000972.1, on the reverse strand, counting down.
ATATTAACATAAAATGCAGAACACAGGATTCTGGATTTTTCAAGTCCATAACTTACTTGGATATAGCAGCCTGCCTTTTACATTTCTTTTTTGTTTCCCTTCCCTTCCCCTCCCCTCCCCTCCCCTTCCTTCCACCTCCCCCAGCTTTGGAAAACCTTCCCAAGGGAGTTTCTTTTAAAGGCAGAATACAGAAATATAAAAACAAATAGTTCAAAATGATTGGATATTTGAACATTATGCTGTGATGTAGATGCATACTGTTTAAAGAACTTTGATACTGTTTAAAGAAAACTTCTCTGTTGACCTTTGCAAAACCTTTACTGTATTTCATAACAAAGTCAACACCCAAAAACAACAACAGAAAGCTCTTTTGTTTTGCTTTCCTTAGAAAAAAGCTTCTCTTCTTATTTGACTTGACAGAATGCTTTTGAAATCCAGGAACATTTTCTGTTCTTTTTAATGGCTTGTAATGTAACATACACTGGAGGTGGCAATTTATAAACTGGAAGTTACAAGTCTCACCATAGCATGTGGGCAAGCATTTCAGTACAACTGAAGATGTTTACTGGATTGCAGCCAAAGCAGATAAAGTGCTTACACATGTTTTGTGACCCTCTCTAGCTTGGATATGTCAGACAAGTATTCAGGATGATTTTTAGACAAGAAAAAAAAAGCATAATAGTGGTTACAGCTCAGATTCATCATTGTAGAAACGTCAATGTAAAACAACCAAGAACAACAGTAGGCGGCTAGGCACTGTAGCTTGGCCATAAAGACTGGTATCTGAAGCTAACCATACAGTAATGATGTCAGAAGGATGAAATCTATGTTGAGATATGAATGCAATCTCTGCCCTTTTGTACTTTTATCACAACACTTACATATCAGAATGTAAGCGGCAGAATTTGCATCATGACACATTCATCATTTACTTCCTTTCCCCCTTTTCTGTGGATGTGCATAATGGTCAAGCAAGGAGTTTATATGCAAAAGGTTCCAAGTTCAGTTCTTGCTATCTACAGGAAGGGCTGGAAAAACTTTTACCTGAAAAACTAGAGAACCTATGCTTGTAAATATGAAAAGTGCTAGATAAGATGGATTGAGGCAGTTTTCTAAAGTTCTCATAGGAGCTGCCATGGATTGTACTGTCAAGCAATGGATGACTATTGTCAAGCTTCACACCCAAGGCTTGGTAGTAAATCATAGTTCTTCAGATACTTAACATTTTCATTGGCAATGGCAGAAGACTTGGTTACATTAGAAGCTAACACAAGAATCAAGATCACTGTTGATTGCTTGTTGCCATATAAATAAATCAAAACCATTGTCCATGGGTATACACAAATATGCATGTGTATCTCTTTCTCTCTCCCCCCCCTTCTCTTATTATCTGCCTGAATCAGTTCACTGCAAGATGAAGGCCTCTTCATTGAATGGCATGGACTGCAATCTACCATACTGGTTCAATGTTCATTAGTAGATCTAGAACTGAATCTAGAAGTCTAGAACTGAGAGAGAGTGAAGGGCTCAAAATCACCCAGCTGGCTTTCATACCTAGGACAGGACTAGATCCTCCCTGCTCCTAGGCTAGCTTCTTAATGACTATACTACACTATATATATAAACACTTACTGATCTTTTGCCAGAAATGGTCGGCCTGAGAAAGTGTCATCATACCAGTTTGTTATTTTTCATATTAAATTTATGAAGGTTATATTTTAAGAATATGTCTGTAAATCTTTACATGCCAGGACCATATGCTAATAATTGCTGATCCAGAATGATAGATGTACAATTTTCAGAATATAATTCTAAGAACATGCATTGTGTATGCAAGCCTGTTATTAACTCCAGCTGGCTTAAATGTCCATGAAATGCACAAACACCTTTTGCATGATTTATCATTCCAATCTGAATCATTGTTGCAGATGGCAAGCACAATTGGTTCAACTGTGCAACAGATTTTGTCCCCAGTTGTCATTTTCCCTTTTGAAGCTTATCTCTCAAATCAATTCCTTATTCATGGCACTAATAAACAACTGTGATTATCAGCTTGCATAGTGAGATTGATTGTTATATCATTTCCAAACTCTTGAGGTTCAGAAAATATATATATTGTTATCAAGAAATGGTTGCTTTCCTTTGAGGAAAGTAAGAACAGAATAGATTCAATGTGGAAGCCTGTAATACTGACTGTGAGTATAAGATGGTATTTTTATTGCAACAAAGGAATCCTGGATGAACATAATTCTATTAACTTGGGTCATAGCTGGAAGACTTTCAATACCACATTTTGTTGTATGAAATTTCTTTGAAAAAAGCTGAGAAGTTTTATACACAATATAATCGAAAATGTAACACCCCATCATCCTTGGAATTTAAACTATACAGCAATTGCAGGTATGCTAAGAATTTCAAAGCTAGAGTTTGTATGGTTGTCACCTCTCTAACATTTATATGCATTTATTACCTGGAATAGAAATTGCATCATTTTGAAGATGATCTTCAAAGTGAGGCAAACACTTCATGAATTCAAAGACAGTTACAATGTATCCCAAATGGAGAGGAAAGGATTTTCATTTAGTAAAGACACAATCAGCAGTTTCCACTACTAGCAGGGGATAAATCAATCTAAACTGATTGTCTATACATATTACATCCAGGATCCAACTATTCTAATTAGTGAAAGGTGTTTGAGATAAAAGGGTTGAAATATCCTGTATGTTGTCAGGTAGTTGGACAGGAGGAAAATTATTTGAAGACACCATCTGCTACCCAAACCAAATTTAATCTCAAAAATATACTGCCTTTTTTTGTATCTCATAGCAATAAAACAGGGAGAAAACACTTAACAAGCAGAGGAAGGCAAAAACATTCTTAAACATGTTTACTCAGAAGTAAATCTCACTGATTTAAATGGGATTACTGCCTGATAAGTAAATATTTAATAATAGGACAGAATTATCTTTTGGTTTCTTTTATAAGGTAATCCTGTTTATGGATTATTCCCTGGTAATATTTCATTTATATAGACTCATGTCTATTGGTTTTTAAGGGTAGAAACAATGGTAACAAAAATGCCTATAAGTACATGAGAAACACAGGCAGATTGTCCATCTCTGTAGATCTTCTATCTTGCTTTGACAAGGACCTAAGCATTTGAGTCCCCACCAGTGTGGAATTTTATTCTGATAAAGATGATCCAGATAATGAATGGAACAAAAGTTTCTCTTCCTTGGGCCGAATTCTCATCGTGTTCAAAATTATTTTGATATGTTTTCAGTTCAATATTTAATAAAGTGTTCCTACAATGTTCAGGTCCTGCTGCACATTAAAATTAACCATGGTTGGGGGCGTTTCAACAGATGGAAAGCTGCAGAGCTGCTGCACTACTTATTTAAAAGGATACATATTCCTTTTCATTTCTTAGCAAGTGTTTTGCTGAAAGAGGAGTACAGATCTGACGATCCCAGGACTGAAGAGAGGAGAATACTACATCACACATGGGACTGCCTTGTTTACTGGCCACAGCTATTTTGAAAGAAGGAAGTCCATTCGAAGATGTTCAGCAGTCCCTCCACGGCCAAAAATTTGGGAAACGATGGCAGGAGGTCAGAAGGCCCACACACAATTTTACAGCTGTTCCAGCTAGAATCCTGTTCTTTGAGAGACAAAATTGTCCCAGGCTTCTCAAAATGGCATATCTGGCTGTGAAACTGTAATTACCCAAAGTTCTATCTAGTAGATATGAATAATCAGGCAAAATTTTAGTCCACAGGAAATCATACATGGAGTAGTTTCTAAAATCTTTGTTCTGTAACTTATTAAAAGAGATAGGGAACACATTTCTGTGGCATATACTGGTCATATTCTGATCTTTACTATTGCATGTGTCTGCTATAAATTAATGTAGCCTGTCCTGATAATAGCAAATGATTATCAAGCATTAGACTGATATATTTTAATTCATTTTGGAGACCATTGCCCAGTTTCTGTTCCTTTTTGTATATTTAAACATACGATAGTATATAATTACAAGTCAAATATATATTTGTTTTGTATCGAGAACAAAAGAAGTGGCTACAGCTAATTAATGAGCATTAACTAGATATATTGCATAGCATTGTGTCAAATGTACAAAAATCACTATTAACATTTGCTACCTCCTTTTCCAGTCATGATTATTTCTGTTTTTGAGCTTAAGAACCGAAGTCGAAGACTTTCTGTTTTGTCCAGCTAGTCTGTGTCTGAGCAGGAATGGAAGGCCTAGTTTTGTAAGAGGCTGTTCAGTGATTCTCAGTGGTAGAATTCCTATGGGAGCCTCCCTTGGCTCTGGCCATGATCTGTATCCTTCAATTCTTAAATTGTTTTTAGATTTCTAAAGAAAAAAAAATAAATTAAATGGCTAACTGGGTAGCTATAAAGCAAAGCACTAGCTGTTGTGTGGATAAGCTCTTTGCTTTCATGCCTTGAATCTGTGGAAGTGATATAAAATCAAAATTCCAAGTGTCCCTACCTAAAATTCTCTAGTTTAAATACCAAACAGGATATCAAATGAATGCTCTTTTTCAAGCTTCTGTGGAAGTCCCATGCTTTGCTTATAATATATTTGTAAATCTTTTCAACTGATAAGGCTGTTTTCACTGGTGAACTGACAGAATCATTCATAGAACCGAGGGAAGTAGCAGTATGAAATCCTTCTGTCTCTTTGATGGCAGACTAACCTTGATGTAAATAAAAATGCTTATTAAATGATGCTTATTAAAACTATAATTTAAACCACTCCCTTATTATAACTTGTTTTGTTTTCAACATACTTTTTTTTTTAATAGGGCTGACTAAGGACACTTTTGTGCTTTCTAGCCCATTCCAACAGCATCCACTGACTTTAATCTGTGTGGGAAGAAGAAGAAAAAACCCAGCATCCAACTCTCACAAATAATGCTGACAAGCAGGGAAAGCTAATTTCTATCTATAGGATGCCAGGATAATTAGTTCTTTTAAAAAGACAACAGTAGGCTTTTATACAAGTCAGGTACATGAATTAGAAATGATCAGCCATGTTTCAAACAACTTGAAAAAAATCAGCTCAACATCATCATTTATTTTTGTCAATTTGTAAGTGCTTCATTGCAAGGTCACTAGAAATGAGAGTGTTTCTCTAACCTGTAAAATCCACTGTCAATGGATATCCAAAAATTCAGCGTTTCTGGGGCAAATTTAGGGCTTGTGCAATGGAACATTTTTTGTATGCAGGAACAATAAATCTCAGCATGTGTGCCAGAGCTCTTTTTAAAACACATTGGCATTCACATTACTTTTATTTAATTCAGGTTATTTTTTAAAATCAATTTTCTTTTAATTATAACAACAGATCTATCACTTTGAATGAAGAAAAGAATGAAAATGCTTTTTTCCCATTTTGGAATTGTTACTAGGATTTTTTAAGTTTTTCTGACATGAAAAAGACTGCTGCTATAACTCTGAATATCTCACAGCAGGGAAGAAGAATCTAGTTCAGAAATGTATTTCTGATTTCTTGTTGGGGCACACCATAGTGAAAGTCAGTTTTTTTTTTTCTAAAATTAGATCTAAACTAATGTATCAAAGTATAATTCAGGGGTATTGGGTTGTTGTTGTTTTTAAGTGAAATTGGCAGACATTACAAGTAGTCCTTGACCAACATTGCTAAGCAAGATAGCTGTTAAGTGAGTTTTTCCCCATTGTGTGACCTTTTTTGCCATGGTTGTTAAGTGAATCACTGCGTTTATTAAGTTAGCACCATGGTTGTTAAGTGAATCTGGTTTCCCCATTGACTTTGCTTCTCAGACGATTGCAAAAGGTGATCAGGTGACCTTGGGACACTGCAATTGTTATAAATACATGCTAGTTACCAAGTGTCCGAATTTGTGATCACAGGGATGCTGCAACGGTTGTAAGTATGAAAAATGGTAATAAGTTACTTTTTTGGGTGCTTTGAATGGCCACTAAACAAATGGTTGTAAGTCGAGGACTACATTTACTGTGAGATTTAAAAAAATGCCTCTTTTTAATATGAACATGAAACTCATGTTAAAGGGGGCGGGACTTTGATCACACAATTGTGACTGCCATTTTCAGGGTTCCGAATAGCATCTGGAATTAAATCAGAGTCCGAGGCAAAGCATTCCTCAGAGTTCCAATTTATTAACAGAGCCATGTCAGCACGGCTGGGAGAAATCCCGAATCTGAAGTCTTCGGGGTTTCTCCACCCAGTTGAAAGTTCAAGCCTTTGTCCCCACACCCCCAAGTTCATCACATGAACCAATCTCCATCTGGCAACTTGGTAGAAACTCCCACCTCCTTCCGTGCAGGTGCAGGACAAAGGATGACCTTGACAGAAGGTCAAGGTCCTAGAAGGAATTTGTTATGGCTACATGCAGACATCCCTCATGCAACTGCCCCTACCAAAATCCCACAGCAAAGAATACATTTTAAAATAGCATAAAGAGAGA
>QLTV01000972.1:8328044-8346246 GCA_003457575.1 Thermophis baileyi | reverse complement strand
CTCGTTGATGTATTACATGAATACCGCGGGAGCCCCTTGCAGTCCAAAAGGCATTACTCGGAACTGGAAACTTTCCAGTGGGCAGTTGAACGCGGTCTTCCATTCACACACACACCCCCCGATTTGTATGCGGTAGTAAGCTTCCCTCAAATCCAGCTTGGTGAATATCTTGCCTTTGGCCAAGTGGTTCAGCAAGTCTTTCATGAGAGGGAGAGGGTAGGTGTTTTGCACACACACTGCATTGATTCCACGGAAGTCAACGCACAACCTAACCCCCCCATCTTTCTTCTCCTTGAAGAGCATGGGGGCGGTGATCTTTGATTTTGCCGGTTGGATGAACCCTCGATCCAAATTGGCGTCGATGTACTTCCTCAGCTCTCCCAATTCCTTTGGGGTCATGGAGTACATTTTGGGTTTTGGGAGCATGGCACCCGGCTCAATTTCTATCGCGCAGTCCGTGGGCCGATGGGGGAGGTAGTTGCAGTCCTCTTCACTAAACACTCCCTCTAGGTCTCGGTACTCCGCGGGCACCTGCTGGGAGCCTGGGGGCATGGTTTCGTGCGCCGCGGTGGCCAGCTGGGGACGGTGGGAGTCCTTGGGTGTTCGCTTCTTTGGGCTGCTTTGGTTTTTTGCTGGCGGCGTCGGCCTGATATGCACAGTCAGCTTTCGGTACCCATCCTCCCACTTTATGGTAGGGGTCCACTTGTCTAGCCATGCGAGCCCCAGAATTATCGCTTCAGACACCTTGGGGGCGACTACGAAGCGAATGAGTTCGTGGTGGCGTCCTATCTGCAGGTCTACCAACTCAGTGAGGAGAGTGGCTGGGGCCCCCCGATTAACGATCCGTCCACCTGTTGGAAGCGGATGGGGTTCGCTAGGGGCCTGGTGCTGATTTTCATCTTCTCTACCACTGCTTTGCTGATGAGACATCTCGAGCAGCCCATGTCTATTATGGCATCTACTGCTTCCTCTCTCCCCATCCCTGACACCGTGATTTTTGCCTTAACGAGGAAGGGGCGAACGGCTTCACTCACCATCGGGTCATCTTCGCTACTGTCCCCTTCGTCCCATCGTGCGGGTGGTTCCTCTGCTGGCGATGTCTCTGCGTCATCAGAGGGTGGAGGGGACTCCCCTGTTTGGAGTCCCATGAGACCCAGCTCTGGTGGTTTCGTCGGCCTCCTCCTGGGGGCCGGGGTTGCCTTGGCCCATGGCAACGCTATTGGGGCTGGCGCCAGGCACTCGGACGCTCGGTGGCCAGCTTGACCACATTGGAAGCATTTCACGCCTCACGTTGGTTCAGGGCTCGGGGTGACGGTTGGTTTCGGGGGAATGCGGCGCCCCAGCGGCCTCCGGGCTTGTCGATATGGGGGGGGTTTTCTTCCGGCCACGGACCACGTGATCTAGGGCGATGGCCGTGCCGTACCAATCTTGGATCGTATCGGGAACCCCTCGGATCTCACATGCCTCTTTTAATTCGGGATCTAGGGCGTCATGGAACGTATGCACCAAGAGTCACTCGGGCCAGTCTCGCACTTTCCCGGCCGCTCTTCTGAACTCCCACACTAACTCTTTCACTGGGTGTCCCACCTGTCTTAATCCCTTGATTCGTTCCTCAGCGTCCACCTGTTGGGCCACATTGTAGAACCGGACCCTCATTAGTTGGATGAATTCGTCCGCATCATCTAGCTTGGGGGCCACTTCGTCATGTAGCTCAGCCACCCACAGAGCTGCCTCCCCCTCGTTCATCCCCTCGGTTATCTTGTTGATTAACTGTCTGTCAGACTGGAATTGCGTGCCATAGTCGTCCACATAAGCCCACACGTGGTGGAGGAAGTAGGCCAATTTTTTGGGGTCCCCATCGAACGTCGCCTGGAACCGGGGAGGTGGCTCTCGGACCAGTGGGGCGGCGGCTTGCATGTGCGCGGCTGGTGGAACGTCTGCTGGCTGCGGGGGCCCTCTGACTAGCCCCCCTCCTGGCTGCATCTGTTGGCCTGCTCCCCCAGCGGGGGGAGGGGTCCTTGCGCTTGCGGCGGGGTTTGCGTGGGAAGGCCAGGCATCACGGGGTTTTGCTATGCCATCCCAAGCCCCGGTGTGAGGTTTGGTGGCAGAGGGGCCCCGGGCATCCATTGACACTGCGCCCATCCCACTCCGGGGAAGAAAACCAGGAGGGGCTTGCCACAGCGGCACCATGCCGAGGCTTGGTTGCTGGGCCCGAGGCTGCGGCCTCCACACTCCCATCTGCCTTAGAGGCGGACTCGCCAGGTCAGCGTGGTGGGTTGCCCGTGGCTCAGGGTGAATTGTGGTCCATGTGGGCTTCACTCCGGTTGGAGTGTCCCCCAGGGTCCCGCTGGCTGCGGTATGGAAAGAGGCAGTGTCCCCACTTGACTGGGGTCCCAGGTGCTTCCTTGGGAAGGAGAACGTGGGCTGGGCCAGGTTCCATCTAGTGGTAGTTTACTTCAGACAAAATCTGAGGCAAAACCACACGAAGCATTCAAATTGAAAGAAACCCTAGAGTCCACCCCCTCTGTAACTAGGCAACCAGAGTTAAATCTGTGACCAGATTGTTTTGGCAAAGTCTCTGATTCAGGTGCATCATCTCTGGCTGCTGCATACCAAAGCCTGAAGAAATGACCTTGAAGAGATAAGCAAAATCCACGCTGGCCATTGCAAAGCCTCCCCCTTCCATCCATGGCAGCTGACAGCAAGCAAGCAAAGATGGAGGCTAACATATGCCCCCCCCCCCATCACAAGGGCTAAAGACCCTACAAAAAAAGGAACAAAAAGTACATAGGCAGAACAGAACAACGCAAAACCACAGAAAACATTTATTCATTCAGGTGTCAGGGTTCCGAATAGCATCTGGAATTAAATCAGAGTCCGAGGCAAAGCATTCCTCAAAGTTCCAATTTATTAACAGAGCCATGTCAGCATGGATGGGACCATATCAGCATCTGAAGTCTTCGGGGTTTCTCCACCCAGTTGAAAGTTCAAGCCTTTGTCCCCACATCCCCAAGTTCATCACATGAACCAATCTTCATTGCTTCATCTTCTGGTAGCTTGGTTAGAACTCCACCTTCTTCCATGCAGGTGCAGGACAAAGGATGACCTTGACAATCTAGAAGGAATTTGTTGTGGCTACATGCAGACATCCCTCATGCAACTGCCCCTCCCAAATTCCCATAGCAAAGAATACATTTTAAACTAGCATAAAGTGTGGCAGGCCAAAGATCCAAAGAAAATGGCTTCGGCCTGACAGCCATCTTCACTTTTTTGACCCCCTGTGGAGCTCCCAGTGTGATATAAGGAACTTATGAAATTGGTCTATGTTGAGAACATGTAATCCTCAACTTACAACCATTTGTTTAGCAACAGCACTGGAAAAAGTGACTTATGACTGTTGCAGCATCCCCAACAATCACATGATCAAAATTAAGGTGCTTGGCAACTGGCATGTGTTTACAATGGTTGCAACATCCAGGGTCATGTGACCACCATTTGTGACCTTCCCAGCTGGCTTCCATCAAGCAAGTCAATGGGGAAAGCTGGATTTGCTTAACAACTGGGTGATTCACTTAACAACCATAGCAAAAAGGTCATAAAATTGGGTGCAGCTCACTAAACAAACACCTTGCTTAACAGTGAAAATTCTTGTCCCAATTGTTGTAAGTCAAGGACTAACTGTATTTCTACCTGTAGGAGAAGGAGTGGCAGAACCTTGGGGCAGAGTTAAAAGGGGGATCAGCCTAGAATCCTTATGTAGACACAAGCGAATTAAGTTCTAACCCTCTTGAATTCAGTTGACTCTTATATAACTCCTAGTAGGTGCTAACCATTAATTGAGAAAATTCCTATGCCTAGATTGTTTAACAATAAATTGGTTTAATTGGACCTTTATGTGGGTACCTGATCTTTTGTGCTTGACATTACCATAGCTCAATCTTATTTTGCCTAACATCTGGGATCATAATTCCAATGTCAAAATGGTTTCGTTTTTCTAGTAAACAAGCATCTAATATAACAATCTGGCATGTTTGCTAATCTTTATTAGAATACTGGAATCTATTTGTTGTTACATGCTAAGTCTTTATGCATTTTGCACATTTTATGTTTCTGTGGTATATTTTGGATTCTTTGTTAAAGTTGTGTATTAAAATAATAAAGAGACTAACAGTTCATCAGCTTCACAGAAAATAGGTCTCCGATTATTTGGAATATCTTGCAGTTGCGTTTAAGATAAACTATTTGTTTATTTTCTGATGCCCATGTTGTTTAATTTAAAATTACTTAAGTATGTTTAATTGCAGCACAGACTGTTTGAGATCAACAAACACAAATGTTCAGGATATTCAAATTGAGAGAATTAGGCAGTTATCAGCTGTTAACATATAAGCTTAGTGTCATATTTAAACATACAGGTTAAATATAGACAATTGTCTGAAAGAAATTACCACTATGATTTTCATATCTGATAACTGTATAGTGTAATTACAATGTGGTGGCTTTAATTATGTATGATATAAATTTTGCATGTTTAATACCATATGCTTGTAAGAGTACATTCGCTGTGTGAGGTTCTAGATGGATATGTAAAAGTTTACGAGAGGCTGCTATAAAGTATAAAACTGGTTCTCAGACTGTTAAAGCTTCTGGAGGTAGTTACATAAAGAACCAGCTGCAAGCTTCTCTCTTATACATGAAGATACCCATCTCTTCAGAAATTAGAAAATGTGTACAGCAATTAAAAGACATAAACTGAGAATAGTTCAGTTGCTGGAATACTTGTAACTCCACCCCTTTCATCTCAATAACATTTGCTAGTGAGAACTCAGTAAGAATCTTGCCTGGAAAAGAATCATTTGGCTTTTAGGCAACTGCCCAGAAGCCTTATATTCCCCCCCCCCCTGTTGTTGGGTATTACTGGACAACCTCAATCAGATCTTAACTAGTAATGTATATACAGTATGAAGGCAACCGATGCTATATCCTGTCCAGTGTATGAAAAGCATACAGGATATGCTCCTCAAATAGTCCAGAAAAACTCCAGTGCATGTCAGTGTGCGTCAGTTTGTGTCAGTTTGATAAATAATCATACATCCTTTTCATCCATCCAAACTCCATCCAGCCTTTTTTATTTATTTATTTACTGTATTTTAGAAATGTATAAGGCCAGCCAATTCTACAATGACTCTGGAGAGTATACAGATAGTCCTTAACTTACGACCGCAATAGAGCCCAAAATTTCTGTTGTTAAGCAAAACATTTGTGAAGTGAGTTTTGCTCCATTTTACAACCTTTCTTGCTCCAGCTGTTAAGTGAATCACTGCAAGGGTTAAGTTAGCATGGTTGTTAAATGAATCTGGCTTCCCCATTGACTTTGCTTGTCAGAAGGTCGCAAAAGGTGATCACATGACCATGGGACACTGCAACTGTCATAAATATGAGTCAATTTCCAAGTGTCTGAATTTTGATCATGTGACAATGAGGATGCTGCAATGGTAAGTGTGAAAAATTGTCATAAGTCACTTTTTTTCAGTGCCATTGTAACTTTGAACAGTCACTAAATGAATTGTTGTAAGTCAAGGACTACCTGTACAGTAAAAACAATCATACAACACAATTTAAACAAAACAATAGCAAAATAAAACAACCCCCTCCCTCAAATGCAACAAGAAAAGCCATCATTAAAGACACTCAGACATGCAGCACCTGCCATTCATTCTAACCCCAAGGCCAGGGAGCAAACCAGTTTTTCAGTTTTTGAATATGGCCAGGATGGGGGGACAGATGCATCTTGAAAGAGATGGTAATCCCGTGATAAAGAAGGCATGCTTCTTAGATCCCGACAATTGACACTGCTTAAAGAATGGGATCTATTAGAATAGAATAGAACAACTTTATTGTCACTTTGAATGTACACTAATCGACATACATTAAAAAGAAATTTCATTGCATTCAGCTCTCAAAGGATTATTACCTCCAATATACACTACATAACCATGACAAAATAAACAAACAAATAAACACAAACAAACCAATAAATAAATACAAAATTATGCATATTCCCACATCTATTATATGACACAGAGAAACAACAAAGTCTAGTCTGTGCCGCGGTGGCGCAGTGGTTAGAGTGTAGTACTGCAGGCTACTTCTGCTGATCACCGGCTGCCAGCAGTTTGGCAGATCGAATCTCACCAGGCTCAAGGTTGACTCAGCCTTCCATCCTTCCTAGGTGGGTAAAATGAGGACCCAGATTGTTGGGGGCAATATGCTGACTCTGTAAAACCGCTTAGAGAGGGCTATAAAGCACTATGAAGCGGTATATAAGTCTAAGTGCTATTGCTATTGCTATTGCTAGTTCAGATGTACATGGCCAGAAAAACGAATCTTGCAAGTTGCATGCCAATTCTGTCTGATCATACAGACTGGACAGAAACCATGGAGGGCGCCATGGATAATTTTTAGTAAGGAACTTCAGATAACTTCATGACTATTTGCACTTACCTTTCGCTGCAATTTGCCCTAATCTACACATGCCTTAATAATTGCATTTTGACACACATAGAATTATAAATGTTGAAGAGGCCATTAAGTTCCCCCTCTAAAATGTAGTCAGCCAATCCTGATCAACAAGTCCTAATCATCTGTGTGAAGAAGGGCTGATCAACTTTGGAATTAGCCTCTTAGAAAGAGTTGAAGCAGTACAGTAAATTGGCCAAGATGTCTTGATGTAACAGTCTATTCTTTCAATCTGTGATGCTAATGAATGTAAAAAGGACCTATATGTCAGTCACCAGGATGGACTAATTGGACATCACTAACAAAAGAGCCAGATGCATGATTAAGTATCATGGAGTCATAACTTAATATGCAAGTTAGTAAATACTGTAACTCCAGGTCTTTGTAGTAATTCACAACCTTAATAATAGAAGAATTGCTATCTGAATGGAACTCTTTAGTACACTCACGACTTACTTCTGAAATGCAGCAGGGTTTTAAAAGAACCAGATGTTCCCCCACTACTGTGATCTGAGGTATTTTTTCCCCACTTATCAATGTCTAATTTCTATTTGTTATCATTAACATTTCATCTGCAGGAATTATATTTCTCTGCCTGAAATTATCCAAATCATTATCTTTTCGAAATCCCTGATTGACACCACTTGTAGATAGCTTAACAGATCTGAAACAGTCTCTCAATGGTTGAGCTGCTTTTTTGCTGTTTTTACTTCAGCGTTTTATATTCTTGTGGGATAACCTGATCACTTGAACCAAATGGTGAATGTACACATACATGTAGTATTCTACTAAGTCACATTGTCTAAAACATCTAAGTGGAGGAACTTAAAAGCAGCCAGTTTTTGTATGCAGTTGAGAGAATGTTGGAAATAATTCTCAACTTCGGGATAGTCTCCTGTGCCTCAGTTTTTACAAGTTGTATCTGCCCATAGCCAGTTGTAGATTTTTTTTTATTACCCAGAGAATTAGATAAAAATATTAAATTTTAAAGAGCCAATGTACTGTAGTATAATACTTAGGATTTTGAATTAGGCAGATTCTTGGAGACTGCCTGGACAACTCCCTGAAGTTTTCTTGGCATTTCTTTCAGAAATAGTTTGCCATTACCTGTTTCCTAAGACTGAGAGAAAGTGACTGGCCCAAGGTCATTCAGCTGGCTTTGGCCTAAATTGGGACTAGAAGTCATAATCTCTCAGTTTTTAGCCTGATGCCTTAACCATTACATCAAACTGGCTCTTTCAGGGGAATGACACAGTTGCCCTGAAGATCCACTTTTGTTGCTAGAGTGAGGGTCTTAAAGTGTACACACTTACATCCGAATATTTTGTGCCTTCTCAGAAAACAAGATGTATATAAAATGGGCAGGATTTACCAGGGTTACACAGCTCACTCAGGGAGCAGAGTATGGGCTGTTTCGTCCAGAGAGACAAGCATTTTTTTTATTTCATGCTTCATTGCTTGTTTCCCATCTTGCTGCTTTTCCTCATAATCTATGTTTCCATGTGCTTTCAATTCATCCATGGGAAGTTCCTTCACTTCAGTAACATCTTTTTTTCTCTTAGTGAAGCTCATATCTTCTCTCTTGGAGATGCATGTTACCTCTACTTCTAATCTCTCCTTCTTTCTCTGAAAGAGCTATAGGAAAAGTGCTTGGGATTTTTTTGCCAGAGAAGCCATTGGACCAAATATCTGGGAAGGTTTATACTTGGCTTATATTCTGTAGCAAAACCAAAACAATACTGCTACCATACACATGTCTATATACATTACTCCCAATTTGTTTCAAATTAGTCCTTTATTAAAGGAGATTCTGAAATGTGAGAACCACACTTGCTGTATTTTAGAATCTTCTCAATAAAGAAACAATGGTTTGTTTATCTGATTGATTATGTGTCATCAAGTAGTTGTTAGACTTCTAGGAACCACATAGATTTTCTCCATGATAGTTTGAAAATTATAAAATATATAAATCCATATAGCAGCTATATGTGTCTGCTTGTTACAGTTTATCTGATCCCTTGTTGCCTTTTAATTTAAGCTGAGCAACTCTAGCTTTAAAGGAACAAGCTATTCAGTCCTTCTTTTGCATCTGCCACAACCTATAGAACTTTTGCAAGCCTGTTGTAATGCTAATAGATTCAGATGAAAAGATATGCGAGATATTTTTAATACATTCTCTTTAAATATGTGTTCATAGTGGAGTGTTTCCAGAAGTCAGTGCTTTAGCAGATCTGTAAGATGAAGTGGAGAATTCCACTTTCAGGGACTACTCACCTTTAATTTATGTTTAAGTAATGTCAGGAACATATTATCATATGGGTTATGGCTTGAAGGAAAAAAATGAACAAAGGTTTGTGGAAAAGATTTAATAATTTGAGGCAAAATTATTCCATATAATTCTCTCCCCCCCCTCCCCCCCACATTATCTCCTGAATGAGAAGCCTTAGCTTATGATTTTGGACCTTCCTTCCATTGACCATAATTGCCTTCTTTCTGAATAGGATTTTACTGCTAATTTCTAATTATTTTCTTTGCCCTAGTTCCCTCTCAAAAAAAAAACCCACACCCTGGAATACTTTTAAATGTCCGGGCCTGGTTTCAAACACACCATAGTTTCTAGTTTGATTGCAAAATAGTCTTATTTTTTAAAAAGACGAATCAAGTAATTTAAAAGTAATTCCCTCCTCTCTAGTAATTCAGGTTTTAAAATGGGCCATACTGTGATTTTTAACAAGCTTGCTTATATAATTGCCCTTTTTGGGAGGGGTTAAGGTGTTTGGCAACACAACTCTCAAATAAATGAGCTAAAGAGTGAACTTTATAACACAATTTGTTTTGTGTAGCTATTCAGCTGTGATCTATTATATAGGCAGCCCATGGTGAGCAGGCAAGAAAGCAACATTTTCTTAATGAAGACCAATTTGAATTCCTTTAAATTAAAACAAAACAAAACATTTTTGATGGGAATTTCCTCTGTGTGGGGGGAAAGTGTGGCTGCTTAGTCACTGAAACAGATAATGTTGAACCATGTCAATCATCTGATAAACTTAAGAGTTTTTGTTTATATACTTCAAGCAACATGAGAGTGGGTTTATCTTGATAAGCTCAGTCTCCTCATCAACACTTGGAACCCCAAATTTGCAACCAGGAGAACTATTGCATGGATGAGACTGAGATTTATACATTTGGATTGTAAAAATCCAGATGTCCAACAGATGGCAGTAAAGGAAGTAGTTGGTTTTATCATTATTGATGTATTGTAATGGTCTATGACAATGTCCTTGAGAAACTGGAGGAGGAGCTGGAGCAGCCATCTAGACAACAGTTAGATAAGAGGCAGCTTATTTATTTATTATTTAAATTTCTATGCTGCCCAACTCCCGAGGGACTCTGGGCGGCTTACAACAGAAATATAAAAAAACATTAAAAAACCTTATAAAAACATTTAAAAAAACAATTTAAAAACCCATGCACACCATTCATGGCTGGATCTCGCAGGATTATAACAGCGAGATCAACAGCCCCAGGCCTGCCGGAAAAGCCAGGTCTTCACCGCTTTCCGGAAGGCCAATAGGGTGGGTGCAGTCTGGATCTCAGGAGGTAACTGGTTGTGCTGTGAAGAATAACAGAAGCCATTTTTTATTCCTTCCTCATTTTTCTATTTTGTTTAGTTTTTTTCTTTATATCTGTTTTTCCTGTCGAGCCCAAAAGGGAGCCAGTGCAGCTCGCGGAGAATTGGGGTAATAGGGGTGTACCTAGGTGTACCCATAACAGCTCGCGCAGATGCATTCTGGACCAACTGTAGTCTCCAAACACGGGTAGCCCCATGTAGAGTGCATTGCAATAATCTAACCATGAGGCTTGGCCTGCAGCTTGGCCTGCAGAAGCAATGCAACATAACAAACATGACTGGTTTTTGGACTGTAAAGGGGAAGGAGGGTAAGAGATGGGCTTTCCAACTTGCAAGAGTCTGTTACAAGAGTCTGTTACCTGCAACACAGGCAGTGTTAGAATTTATGATTGGTGCTCCTGGTTAAGACTACTGGAATGGTCGACAGCTATCTAGCGGCCAATTGGAACTTTTCAGCCTGGATCTTGTAGCCCTAATGTAGACTTTCTGCATGATTTCACACTATGCACCATCAGCATTTTGTTTAATTTTTAAATTTGAGGAACATTTAGGTTTGGAATTAAGATTTTATTTGAGATTTTTAACAGTAGCTTTGTTGTTGTTGAAAGAATGTGGAGGTGATTATTTTTATGGCAGATGGCAGAACCTGTGCAATCTTGGCTGATCTCCAAAAAATGTGCAAGCATAACATAGCTGTAGGAAACTGTGAAGTTGAAATCCTAAGGGATGAAAGAGATCTTGATCATCATTTAGTCCAACCCCCACTACCCAGTGCAGGAATCCTCATAGTATCCCAGACAGATGGTAGTCCAATTTTTTCTTGAAAACTTTCAGTGATGAAGCACCATGAGTTCAAGAAGCAGACTGTTCCGTTGCTTCATAGATTTTGCATTCACAAAATTCCTCTTTATTTCAAGTTTTGATCTTTGTCCCAAAGGTGTTTTTTTTTCAAGAGGCAACTGGACTTTCTGGTTTTTCTTTGAAGATGTTTCTCTTCTCATCCAAGAAGCTCTGAAGAAGCTTCTTGGATGAGAAGCAAAATGTCTTCAAAGAAAAACCGGAAAGTCCAGTTGCCTCTTGAAAAAAAACACCTTTGGGACAACCATGACCCGGATGACTGAGAATCTCCATAGACTTTCAATCTCTTTATGTGTTAGGCTTGGTTTTGTCTTACCCTCAGGTCTTATGGAAGACAAATCCATGCCTTTTGCTCTGTGATATCCCTTCATGTATTTATGTTTTATAACCTGTAAGTTGCCCAGAGTCACCTTGTAGGGAAGATGGGTGGCATAAAAATGTAATAAACAAATAATAAATATATCGAAAGACTCAGTCACTAGTAGACAAGCTCAGTTCAGGTATTTGTGGTGTGAATTATTGACTAGACTAAGCTACACGGATGTCATGAGTATTCATGCTTTTATCACATTGAATACCAATGCAGCTTGCTTATTGAATAGAACATGTTGCAGTATCCATAGGAACAGAAGGGAAGTACATGGTGAAATGAAAGGAATATAGAAGTATGCCAATTAATAAAATGTTGGTTGTTCAGCATTGGTGCTTAGGGAACATTATGCTGCGTGGTGCAATTTAGGAAGGTTTTGCGATATTTAAGAGGCAGTGTGATGTCAATCTAAGCCAGTGCAACTAAGCCAAAGCTTTTAAATGCACATGTACAGTACTAGCTACCAGGATAGCTCCCTCTTCAAGGATAGGACTGCTATACTGAAGTCTATAGTATTTAAGGTATATGAATTAGCTTCTTGTAAGCAACCTCTGCTTCCAGGTAGTTCCCTTTTCAGGGATGGGAATGCCATAGTGTTTCCACATTATCTCCAGCATATTGCTTTGTTTTGTCAATTTACTTTCATGCATTGCAAGCCTTCACTGTCTTTCTTATCAAGAAGTCCAATTCTTGTTTGGATGCCAATATGGCCAGGAGAAGTGGAAAATTCAATAATTTCATGGAACATCATTACCTTGCTATGTTATCTGCACCTGCTATGTTATCTGTGTTTAAATGATATGGGATTAAACTGGAAGCCAACAGAGAACAGCAACTCTACCTTCTCTTCCATTCTTTCGGTTGTGGCTGGCCAGTGATGCTTCATCTGTCTGATAAATTGATTGTTTTGCTTTTGTTACTTTCTTATTCAGCGGGAGTTCCAGTTTCACTGTTTTGCTTTGCATCTAGAATCTAAATAGACTTAGAAGGATAGGCAATTCATCCAGGACAACACTCAATTTCACTATTTTACTGCCTCATTACTAGCTAGCAAATTCTTTTTTCATGATCAGCAGGGCAGGGTCACTTGGATGCTGAGTCATAAATAAATGTATGTAATATCTGTGGATGCACATTATCATTCTTAAATGGAACTCTCCATTAAAGATCATGAAATCGTAAGAAGAATCATGCTGGATCAGACCAAAGATCTATCTCACCCAGCCTTCTGTTCCTACAACCAGTCAGAATATTATAGGAAACAATAATCTGTACATTTATTCCATAATTCCTTATTTGAAAACATAATTTGTGAGAGATCTCTTGATGTTTTTTTCTTAAAGCTTACTATAGTCTCGGTTGCATATGTTTGGTTCAGATTTAGGTTATAACTCCAGAATAGCAGAGTTGGAAGGGACTTTGCAGGTCTTCTAGTCCAACCCAAGCAGGAGACCCTATATCACTCCTGACAAATGACTATCCAATCTGTTCTTAAAAATCTCCCGTGATAGAGCACCCACAGTTTCTGAAGGCAAGGCGTTCCACTGATTAGTTCTAACTGTCAGGAAATTTCTGCTTATTTCTAGGTTGGATGTCTTCTTGATTAGTTTCCATTCATTGCTTCTAGTTCTGTCTTCAGCTTCTCATTATTTTTATTCATTATAGAAGACTTTGCAGGTACAGAATGCCCAAATCACTTAATATGGTTTAATACAATTATAGATCTTATAATTTTAAGTTTCCAGTCATCCAAATTCTTGTACTTGTTTATAGAATACTTTGTTTTTGATATTAACTTGGCAGCTGATGCTGATAAAAGCAGTGATGTTGATCTCTTGCAAGATCCTATCAGTAAATAAATAAAATTCTCAGTTTTACAAAGTTTGCAATTCAAGGTAAACAATTTTCCACTCCGGCATCCTCAAGTCATATAGACTTCACCTCCCCCAAATAATTTTATTGAGCATAATTATTGTGAAGATTCTGGGAGGCATTAGCCCACAAATTCAGAGGTGACAAGATTATATAAAGCTGGCTTGTGCTTTCTGCCAGTTGATCTTTAATGATTCCTCCAAGTTTTTCTAAGTCTTATACCAGGACACATTTGGAATGGAGCTTATTACTTTCTGCATGCAAAGTGTGTGCTTTTGTCAGGTGCAATAAATCAGCAACATGTTCAAATGAGTACAAGTTTATTTCATGTGATTCCTAAACAAGAATCTGAACTACTAATGGTCAAGGCAAATTGGCAGTAGATAAGAGTCAACAGAATTCAAGGAGGGCTGGACTCTTTGGGTACAAAGGTATTCCAAACTGATAACATGCTTGACCCCTTCCTCAGGTTCAGCTTAGTCATCTCTTACAGCTTTACTGTAAAGCTCGGGTCCTTCTAATTCTGTGTTAAATTTCCAGTAAATCAGTTCACCTTAGGAACTCTAAGCTGTGTGCACTACAACTCACAGAATTCCCCAGCCAGCATGGGGAATGGCTGGCTGAGGAATTCTGGGATTTGAAATCCACACATCTTAGAGTTGTCAAGTTGAGAAACATCAGAGATAGATGGTTTGGATATTTCTGTATCCTGAGCAATAAAATATGAAAGTAGAAATTCTATTATATGTCATGGCTCAAAGCCTTTTGAGAGCTTACTTAAAGCTATATTTATCTTTGTCATCCCCTCTCCTTTTAATGTATGCATTCATTTGCTCCTTACTCTTACTTTTATGCAATGAGCAATGTAAATAGATGTTATAAGAAGCGTATATCATAATTATTAATGCTAGAGAATAGATTTATATCTTTATTATTCTGCTGACTGACATGAAAGGTTATTTTAAACTTCAAAGAAGCTGGGATTTCCAAGCAGGTTGTCTTTCATCTGGTAACTTACGGTGCTTTAAGTGTATTATTTTAGTAGGAATTATAACTGATTAAAGATCTTTTCCTTGATTAATCAGTGAGTAAGCTTAAGAATAATCTCTTAAAGTGTTGTTCAATTTTGTTCTCAAACTGAGCATGCTGCTAATTGAAAGTAAATTCTGCTGAACAAAATGGAGTTCCCAAGCTTAAAAATATTGATAGGATTATACTACATGGTCATTTTATCTTGACTTATAAAACAAAGGATTGCCTTGTAAATTGCTTGGCTTTAAGCTGGTGCTCCGATCTTGCTTTCCTGAACCACTAAAGAGAAAACTGCACCGATTGCAGGTGGCAGATTAGATTCAAAGCAGAAGAGTAGCTAAAGTGGATCAGTCTTGGAAGTAGTTATCTCCTGCTCACTGTGGGATAGATGGCCCATAGGCAAAGCTATGTGTATATGAGAATAAGAAGAACCAGTTTCATGTAGTGGTTAAGGGATCAGGCTAGAAACAGGATGACCATGAGTTGTAATCCTGCCTTAGGCACAAAATCAGCTGGGCTAGTCACTTTCTCTCAGCTAAATGTCTGTGGAGATTCTCAGTCATCTATGTTATCGTTGTCTCAAAGGTGACCCTGAAGGCACAAATAACCCCCCAAGTGGCCTCAAAAGCTCTCAGAGAGAGTGCTAACAACTAGATGATTGCAAAGAAACACAATCCTTCCATTCCCCCCCTCATTCTATCAGAATCTATCCTTCCATCCCCTCACCATCCAGTCTCAACTATCAGTACCTATCCTTCAGAGGTGGGTTCCTGCCGGTTCGGACCGGTTCTATAGAACCGGTAGTGGGAATTTCCCCCAGCTCGCTGAACCGATGGCCGGCTGGACACGCCCCCAAACCGGCTCTCTTGGCAGCGCCGTAGGCGGTGCCATCTTGCTTTTTTCTTCTGTGCACGCACAGAAGCTGTTTTTTGCTTCTGCGCATGCACAGAAGCTGGGTTTTTAGCACTGCACATGCGAAGTGCGCGTGTGCCCGCGCGGCACATGAGGAAGCGAACCGGCAGCGAGGTAAGCCAGAACCCACCCCTGCTATCCTTCCATCTCCCCACTATCAGAATTGATGATGCTTCTTGGATGAGAAGCAAAACATTTTCTTCTTCCTCAAGGAAAAAACAATCCATTTGCCTTTTGAAAAAACACCTTTGAGATTACTTTCAGCTAAGAAGAAGGTATTGTCAAACAACTTCTGAAAAACCTTCCCAAGGAAACTGCAGGGAGTTGTCCATGCAATTACCAAGAGTCAAAACTGGGGAGAGGGGAAGGGAGGGGAGGGGAGGAGAGGATTGTTTATTGGCCAAGTGTGATTGGACACTCAAGGAATTTGTCTCCAATGCATAAGCTCTGAGTGTATATACGAGCAATGATAAACCATGATCATAATCATGATTTATCAAAGGAGAGCGATTGAATTTTTTTATCTGTAGTACATACCAACAGGTTGCTTAGTATGCTGTAAATCAGTTAGAACAGAAAATTAACAGACACATAACAGACAGTTGTTTTTCCCCATTCATATAAGAATGAAAGACTAGCTGTTTGATGCTCAGTTTTGATAGGCAGATAGTCATTAAGTGCTGTGAGATTTGTGCTCGGAATGAAAAAGTTCATAGATCTGAAGAGAACAGCAGCTTTCATTCAATGGAGAGAAGCATGCCAATTTCTTGTAGCCGTCAGCTCATCTAGCCTTGCTTGAATTTGGAGCCCTGTTCAGCAGCATCTTGCTTTGGATTTTTCAACAGCAGTAAATAAACAAACAAACAAAGCAAGCCTGTAAATCTCAGTAAAATCAATGTCCCTCCCATGTTAAGCAGTACAACACTGCAGTCTTTGGGGTGCTCTGAGTTTTCCTGTGTCAGCCTCAGGGAGACCACCCAGATATCTTTCAGCTAAAGTGTGAACAGAAGTGTACAGTGCACAAGTACACACTGTTGTGCCTGGATGATTAGACAGAATCAGATAAAGCTGATAAAAGAAAAAGAAGACAAACTAGGAAAGGCGCCCACGGTGCAAGCAGGAATTAACGTCAGTGCTTCTTTTTATGTGTCTGCAGGGGTTCAATTCACTCCAGTTCAAGCCTTTCATGGCTGCTCAAGAGATATTGATTATATACAAATCTGGGCATAGAGCAGAACAAATGATTTGCTATACTAAGAAATTAATTGAACAAGTCACTTTAGATTATAGGATTAAGCTCTCAGCAGTAGCCAAATATCCCACCACCAGTACTATCTAACTGCAATTTAATAGTGGCTGTTGTCACCCACTGCATGTTTTGACACTCTTAATCCAACTATTGTTTTTATGGTAACTTGGTCTCAGGGCTAAATTCCAGAGCCAAGACTGTTCTATAAGGACATTGTAACAAACAAAATTTAAAAAGCCTTGTACTTTTTTCTGCAGTAAACAAAGGCAATTTCATTTCATATGTTGCTAGATTGGGATTTGAAGTAAATTCAGGAAATCTTATCAAATACCAAGATCTCTGGGAAATAGATTAATGTAATGCATTTAATTCGATAGTTATTTGTGCTAATGGAAAATCCACTGATTTCAATAGTCCTGCTCTAAGTATGACTAAGTTTGGACCCATTATGAAAAGAGATACCAAAGACCTGGAAAAAGTAAAGAAAAATAACAAAATTATCATGGATTTGAAATGTCAGTAAAAGCTGAAGATTTAGGGGGCTTTTTAGTTAAAGTAATGTTTCAGCACAGTTGACACAGTAAGTTAGAATTTTTCAGAATTAGAAAGAATTATTTGTAAATATTTTCCAACTTTTTCATAATATATTCAGTGGATTAGAGAATTTAATTCATAGTGTGTAAATTAACATCAGGAATCATGTGCTAGGACAGGATTTGTCAATGACTAGGAGTTTTAACTAATCTTAGGAGTTCAAGGAGCAGAGAATGTCCAAAGTCATAGCTGACCTAAGTGTCTGCAGCAATTAATGTTGAATAAAATTATCTGAGGTGGTACCATTTTTATATATCCATTTTTTTTTGGCCTTGATAAAATCAGGATCCACACACACACACACACACATGTTCTATGCTATTCCCATTACGGTATGCTAAGTCCACACTCAAATATCAGGTGGCAAAATATCTTCACCAAATCTTACAATTATGCAAAAATTTTAATTAGATATGTTGTTTTATTATCCTATTGGTCTCCCCCCCCCCCTCAATAATGAATTGTTGTATGAAGCTACTGGTATTTCTCATTTTTACTGTAAAAGCTGGTCAAAGACCATAATAAAGGTATCTGATTTGATTTGATTCCAATTATAAAATACAGGAAAAAATATAATTTTCCAAATACAAGTAGTCCTTGATTTACAACCATTTGTTCAGCAACTGTTCAAAGTTACAGTGGTCCTGAATTAACTGTACTTTCATCTTGTCCCCAAAGTTACAGCCATTGCCTACAATTTTATGATCAAAATTTGGGAGCCTGACAACCTGCTGGCACTTATGACTGCATGGGTGCTTCAACTCCCCGACCCCCATCTCCCCCATCTCTGCCATTTTGGCCCCTTACCCTATGCTTCTCTGCCCCGAGGCTGACCTTCACCATCTTTTTGCTCACGCTGCTGACCGAGCATGCCTGGCCTGGCCCTTTGCAAGGCAGCTGCTGACCATGTGAGGGTTGTTTTTTTTTTCTCTTGAGGTTGCACGTGGCAGTTTCCTCATGAGACTTGTGTGTTCCATAGTTACCTCACAAAGGCCAAGGCCAGGCACACCTCATCAACAATGGGAGCAAGAAGATGACAAAGGTGAGCTGGAGCTGTGGAGCACAGGGCAGCAGAGTTCTCGAAGTGCAGGGTAGTGAGGGCAGCTGCACCTGGGGCTTCATGCCGTGCTGCTGGGCTGGGCTGGGCTGGGCTGGGCTGGGCTGG
>QLTV01000972.1:8293526-8327725 GCA_003457575.1 Thermophis baileyi | reverse complement strand
GGGTTGTTTTTCTTTTCTCTTGAGGTTGCACGTGGCAGTTTCCTCATGAGACTTGTGTGTTCCATAGTTACCTCACAAAGGCCAAGGCCAGGCACACCTCATCAACAATGGGAGCAAGAAGATGACAAAGGTGAGCTGGAGCTGTGGAGCACAGGGCAGCAGAGTTCTCGAAGTGCAGGGTAGTGAGGGCAGCTGCACCTGGGGCTTCATGCCGTGCTGCTGGGCTGGGCTGGGCTGGGCTGGGCTGGGCTGGGGCTGGGCTGGGCTGGGCTGGGCTGGGCTGGGCTGGGCTGGGCTTGATGGGCTTTGTGCAGCTGGGCTAGAGCTGCTAGGATTTCCAGCAGTTTCGTGCCATGCTGCTGGGCTGGGGTGGCTGTGGCTTCACACAACAGTGATTGGGTGAGTTGGGCAGATGGGGCTTCCTGGTGCAGATGCAGCTTCATGCTGCAATGGTGGGCTTCATGCTGTGGTACTGGGGAAGGCTGAGGAGACTGCAGCTTTGCACTGCACTGCAGCTCACAGGCTTTTTACAACACCAGAAGCCCCTGAGGCACAGTGTGACAAACAACTCCAGAGCCACATGGTTCTGGGGCTGCTTGCCATCCCACAAGGCATGGTGCAAGGCAACCAATAGGGCACAGGTGGAAATAGGCAGTAGAGAGGAGTCGAAGGGGAAGAAATTCCTTGCCTTAGAAGAATCGACACTCAGAAAGACCAAGCGGGAAATGGTTTGGATTGGGATGGGCTAATGACCAGTTGAATTTAGTTAATGACAGCAATGAGGATTGCCAGGATTGAATAACAGAACAGAATAATAGAATAACAGAGTTGGAAGGGACCTTGGAGGTCTTCTAGTCCAACCCATTGCTCAAGCAGGAAACCCTATACCATTTCAAAAAAATGGCTGTCCATTCTTAAAAACCTCCAGTGTTGGAGGACCCACTACTTCTGGAGGCAAGTTGTTCCACTGATTAATTGTTCTAACTGTCAGGAAATTTCTCCTTGTTCTGTCAGGAAATTTCTCTTTGTTTATTTTCCATCCATTGCTTCTTGTTCTGCCTTCAGATTGCTTTCTCTAAGTAATGCAATCATGTGATGTTGCATTTTACAACCTCATTGCTAGTGATGGAAATTCCAGTCCAAGTGCCATTGTTACTCAAGGATTACCTGTATGTTAGTGTGTGCATATTTTTCCCTTTTAAAATATGATTTATTGTCATCTCTAGTTTTTTTTATGGTATATAAAAAAACTTAGAAATAATGCTTGCACATTTCTTTCTTTATTTAAATATGGAATGTCTTATTTTAATACTCTTTTACAGAAGAAGTCTTATCCATTGCACAAGTAGTGCAGAGAATAAAAATAACAAAATTGTTGTAGAAACTATCTAGTGCCTGAGCTTGCTTATTTCTTTACCCTTCCTCAGCTGTGTTTTGCTGGTGTTTTAAGTCAAGCCATGGATCAAATGCCAAGGCTGAAATTGTTTTATGCCTGATATTTGTAAATACAGAATCTTTTTTAATTGGAAAAACAGATTACAAATGCTGTCATTTAATAAATGCAGAGTGATGCCAAAGTTCTGTTAAATAATGCAAAACACACAGAGGAGTGCTATTTATCTCCATATTATTTTCTTAATGAAATGGTAAGGATTAAAATATTGCTTTGTCTTTAATATTTTGTTTAATGTAACAAAAGCTTCAAAAACTACTTTTTCAGTATTTTCTTCCATTCACACAACTTGCTCTATTACCTAGAAATAACTACTGAATTCCAGTTTTGAAGGTAGAGAATATACGTGCCAAGAGCATCTTTAAGATTAAGCTTTTGTGCTAGAAGTGGGCAAGGTGATCCCAGCTTTTGACCTAGGAATTCAGGGAAAATCCAAATTAGGTAGTCAGGTTATAGCATGATCTGTGTCATGTTGCTGAATGAGGGTCAGCCTGTTTTTTTTTTGCTGAAGCATGTCTTGTTTTCCAGGTCTTTTATAATTATTTGATAATATCAGCAAAGTTTGGGAACGGCCATTAAAATGGTAAGGCAAAATGGGACACGCTGGAACAGAGAGTCTTAACTTCCTATTTGCTCTGACAGGGTTTGAGCTAACAGTGAATATGCAGGAAAGGAACCCTGTGAAGTGCTAATATTGAATTGTCAGTTCAATAAATGATCACTCTAAAAAAAGCAACCTTTACTTTAGGATCAGTTGATTGTTTGATCAATTACATGCCATTAAGTTGTTGTTGACTCCTAATGATTACATAGATAGATTTTCTCTGTTAAGACCTGTCCCTAATCTGGTCTTTCAGGTCTTTCAATAGTGCATTCCCAGCATTAGAGCCTTCTCCAGAGAGCTGAGTCTTCACATAAGGAGTCTAAGTAAGATAATTTGAGTCTGGTCATTTGTGCCTTAAATGAGAACTCTGGGTTGATTTATTTGATGATTGCCTTGTTTTCTTGGCTATCTATGCTTTTCTCAGGGGTCTTCAACAGCAAATTTCAAAAGTGTCAATATTATTCTATCACATAATGTGGTGTCCTTGCATTTGGAATATCATATGTAGTTCTATTTATCATGTCTAAAAAAAAAACTGACTGGAGAAAGTGCCAAAAAAGTAAAGCAGAACAGCTGTTATGTGATAAAAGATTACACACTGATTTCCCCCCCCCCATTTAGTTTATAAAGAAAGGGTGTGGGGCATAGTAGAGGTGCATAAAATTATGTACAAAATAGGAAAAGACACATTTTTCTCCTTTACTATGTCGTAAAAATATCCCAATAAAAGAAACAGGAAACAGCAATACAAACAATAATTCTTACTTTAAGATTCAGAGGTTTATTTCATGAGCAATTTGGAACATGAACAGCCATCATAACATTACTTACATTAATAATCCATTGCAATGAGGTCCACTGACACAGCTGAGTCCAGCACGGATTAGCTATGGCCAGTGGCCCTGAACTCATCCCAAGACATTCTTTTTATACTTTTTTGCACGCATTTCACAACTTACTTCCTTGTTCTGTCTTACCGACAGACAGTCTCCACATATACCCGTGTATATCTCAAAACCTCTATCCATCGGCTACTTTCAGTTCTCTATTTCTCACAGTTTCAATGTTCTGATTCCAAATATATCTCAAATTACGTACTTTGCAAAATCACATTTCACAGCAACAGCTCAGCAGGATTACAAATAGTTCTGATACACTTTGAAATCTTTCTATCTAAAACTTTGGTTCATGTAGTTTTTTAGGGCCTGCTATCCTTCTGAGACCTATGGACTCTGGTAGTCCAATAGGCTATTTGTCCGTTTCTCACAGTCCCTCCTCTTTGTCCTTGAGGACAACACAAACAAGTTATCTAGCACATCAACTGTTTAAATTTTGAGTTTTAATTAATTAATTCATAAACCAAAACATCCCTCATTTAAGATGAAGGAGGACAGCTACTTTGATTAAAAGGCGTTTCAGCAAGGCAAATACATAAAAGGGGATAGACAGGCTGAACCATTTGAATAGTGGGACATGCAACCCTAAATACAGCATGGTACTGAAGAGGAGCAATGCAGCGCTGGTCCAGACTGCAGGCATAAAACCTTTCCTACTGCAGGCTGTTTCTTACAGTCACTGCTGGGCTTCCATGAAGCAGTTCTTTTATCACTTGCGATTGCAAGTAGAAATGAGTTGATTTGATGCTGACGTCTTGGTCAAAGATTGCACGGAGGGAGGGGTTATTAGCACTTGCTCCCTTGTTGGGCAAAGCTTCAATCTTTGCCTTGGTGCAGCCAGATGACTGAGGCTGAGTGACTTCCTCATCTGGGGCTGATATTTTCTTACAGTGCGAAGCCAAATCTTAACACTTCACAGCTGTATTGGTGGTCATGAAGATCTGGAACAGACCCTTCCAATGAGGAGTCAGGCAATTTTCCCATTGGAATACTTTTGCAGGGATGCAATGGTTCAGGCTGGTGTGCTCTTATTGGGAGATCCTTGCTTTATTTTCATCCAGGTCCCACATTTGCAAACATTTGCTCTGCATTTTTTTTCATCAACTGCATTGTTTGTGTACCATATTCTATTGTCCTCTGATTAAAATGCACTTTTTCACGTAACAGAAGCATAATAGCATCTGGAACAAAGGTCACTGATATTATATGGGTTAGGCACTCCTTAACATTACTTAAAATGGTTCTAATCAATTCTGCCCAAATCCCCAAATCAAGGATGTAATATGTTTAATACACACAGTGCAGGGGTGGGTTCCTCCCGGTTCGGACCGGTTCTCCCGAACCGGGAGTGGCCCGCTGGTGATAGTAATAGCAATAGCACTTAGACTTATATACCGCTTCACAGTGCTTTACAGCCCTCTCTAAGCGGTTTACAGAGTCAGCATATTGCCCCCAACAATCTGGGTCCTCATTTTACCCACCCCAGAAGGATGGAAGGCTGAATCAACCTTGAGCCTGGTGAGATTCGATCTGCCAAACTGCTGGCAGCCGGTGATCAGCAGAAGTAGCCTGCAGTACTGCACTCTAACCAGTGCGCCACCGCGGCTCTAAATGACAATGACATCACCGAACCGGATCGGTCGGTGCTGGTCCGTGGGGACTGCCATCTTTTTTTTTTTTGAATTTTTTTTTTATTTTTTTTTCCTTCTGAGCATGCACAGAAGCCAACTTCTGGCACTGTGCATGCGGTCGCCATCTTTTTTTCGGCTTTGGGGTTTTTTTTCCAGATTTTTTGTTACTGCGCATGCACGTGCGCACGAAGCATGCGCGCGTCCACAAGGCGTGCCCACGTGGCACGGGAGGGAGCGAACTGGCAGCGAGGTAAGTTGGAACCCACCCCTGACTCAGTGGAAAGGCAATAACAAGTACTTTTCAAGGAAAAGAAATGAAAAAGGTTCTATGGAAGATGTGTGAGAAAAATTCATAGTAAAATACAATGTTTTACTGACAAGAGAGAAAGAAAGACAACTATTTTGTTGTTGTGAAGTGAAAAGCCAAGGTAAAGTTATAATTGGGGGAGGGAAAGAAATCAGATTAATAATTACATTGCTAGATTGCTACTCCCTTATCACTGAACAAACCTAAGAAATTACAAATTACATAATGAATTCTATAATTCCAATGGGTAAAAAGACCACATCATTTCTTTATGCATAAAGTCTTAGTTGAACACATGAGTAGGTGGCTTTACTAATATTGTGCAGAACCGTCTGGGTCCTCTTCCTTTGTTTCTGTTCTTTCCCTTTTTCTTTTTCCCTTTTTTTCTTAAAGCCCAGCTGGATTTTGCAGCTACTATTTTTTTTCCTAACTTTATCCAAATAACCCCCCAACACACACACACACACACACACACACACACACACACACACACACAAACTCCCTCTACAAATGAGTCATATCCACATCCGAGTCTATTTGTACAGTTCACAATGGAATAAGTTTCCTGACAAAAATTGTGGGCTCACAGCTTGCAAATAGACTAGAAAGCAATTAAATCTTTCATGTCTACAAATTTTACACTGAAAGTTCCAAGAGTTTGGCAAAAGTTTGCATGGTGGCGTAAATAAAAGCAAACATCTTTCTAACAGTGTGGCCCCATTATATACCAAAGAATGACCACCAAGGGGTAATAGGGATAATGAGCCCCATCAACAACAACAAAACAGTCCTTATGTACGGAAAAGGCCCATTCCCTGTCATACAACCTGGGGTGGATTCCTCTCGGTTCGGACTGGTTCTCCCGAACTGGTAGCGGCCTGCTGGTGACATCACAATGATGTCACCGAACCGGATCAGTCGGTGCCGGTCCGTGGGGGCCACCATCTCTTTTTTGAATTTTTTTTGAATTTTTTTTTTGAATTTTTCTTTTGAATTTTTTTTTTAAAAAAATTCCCTTCTGAGCATGCGCAGAAGCTGACTTCCGGCACTGTGCATGTGGTTGCCATCTTTTTTTCGGCTTTGTTTTTTTGGGGGGGGATTTTTTGTTACTGCGCATGCACGCGCGCGCAAAGTGCGCGCGCACCCATGAGGCGCGCCCACACAGCGTGGGAGGGAGCGAACCGGCAGCGAGGTAAGTTGGAACCCACCCCTGCATACAACAATAATAAAAGACACACCACCCTAGCAAACAAGCTGACTCTTATCTATGAAAAAGGTGGTGTCCACAAAAAACAGGAACAGAACTAACGCACACATAAAACAAAAATAAAAAGCATTGAAGCAAAGGGGGGGGGACACTAAATAATTAAAGGCATATGCAGTGACAACAGTAACAATAATTACACCAACATGTGCAATCAAAACATAAACATCTACTAAAAATCTACTACCACTATGTCCCATCCAGTGTTGCATCCATCACACACAGGATGACAATCACAACAATGAGATCAACAACAATAATCAATAATACAACTGTAATCACAAAAACCAGCACATCCAACTAGTCAAAATAACAGCATAAAAACAACAACATAACCAGCTGGTTAAAACTCTCTCTTTTTTCCCCTTTTCTTACAAAACTTCTTTTCCTGTAGGACGTCATTAAAGGCGAAAGCAAGCACTATCACCAAACCAAGACCACATAATACACAAGGGCATGACCCTGACTGAGGGCCCAAGCCTCACCCAATACAAGACAGTGATCATCTGTCAGGAAATACAATATTTCACCAGGTCCCGGCCACGGGATAAACCCCGACTGTTTTGCCACGGGAATACATTAGGAAAGCCTGTCCCTTAAGCAAGTCTGGTTGTGACCCTTCCCTTGCAGCCAAATTCTGGGACAGGTCCCACCCTCTCTATCTAACTCACACACCCTGCCTAGCTAACTGTAATCCACTACAGGACCAACTGGCTTACCTCTGATCCAAAGTAGACAGTTCGTATAAGAGTGGGCTGGTGACCTGAAGCTTCAACGCAAGGAATGGTCAGGGATACTAGCTGGTCAGCAGGTCTCTTCCAGCAACCATCTTATCCGAGTCACGGCACCATTAACTGTCGTAAAAATATCCCAATAAAAGAAACAGGAAACAGCAACACAAACAATAATTCTTACTTTAAGATTCAGAGGTTTATTTCATGAGCAATTTGGAACATGAACAGCCATCATAACATTACTTACATTAATAACCCATTGCAATGAGGTCCACTGACACAGCTGAGTCCAGCAAGGATTAGCTATGGCCAGTGGCCCTGAACTCATCCCAAGACATTCTTTTTATATCAATAACCCATTGCAATGAGGTCCACTGACACAGCTGAGTCCAGCAAGGATTAGCTACAATCAGTGGCCCTGAACTCATCCCAAGACATTATTTTTATACTTTTCTGCACACATTTCACAACTTACTTCCTTGTTCTGTCTTACTGACAGACAGTCTCCACATATACCCGTGTACATCTCAAAGCCTCTATCCATCGGCTACTTTCAGTTCCCTATTTCTCACAGTTTCAATGTTCTGATTCCAAATATATCTCAAAACTACATACTTTGCAAAATTACATTTCACAGCAACAGCTCAGCAGGATTACAAATAGTTCTGATACACTTTGAAATCTTTCTATTTAAAACTTTGGTTCATGTAGTTTTTTTAGGGCCTGCTATCCTTCTGAGACCTATGGACTCTGGTAGTCCAATAGGCTATTTGTCTGTTTCTCACAACTAATAGTTCTAAAACCAAGGGGTTGTTCAGTGAAATGAAGATTAGCTTAAAGGATGTTATGCCTACTTAAATTATGGCTTTAACAGCAGCAGTAAGTAGTAGTGGTGACCCACATGGGTGTTGTTGTTGTTGTTAGTTGCGAAGTCGTGTCCGACCCATCGCGACCCCATGGACAACGTTCCTCCAGGCCTTCCTGTTCTCTACCATCCTCTGGAGTCCATTTAAGCTCACGCCTACTGCTTCAGTGACTTCATCCAGCCACCTCATTCTCTGTCATGCCTTTCTTCTTTTGCCCTCAATCGTTCCCAGCATTAGGCTCTTCTCCAGTGAGTCCTTCCTTCTCATTTGGTGTCCAAAGTATTTGATCTTCAGCTTTAGTATCTGTCCTTCCAAAGAACAGTCAGGGTTGATTTCCTTCAGGATTGACTGATTTGATCTCCCTGGAGTCCAAGGGACTCTCAAGACTTTTCTCCAACACCTCAATTTGAAAGCATCAGTTCTTTAGCGCTCAGCCTTCCTTATGGTCCTACTCTCACAGCCATACATTACATGCTAGTGAGTACCAGAGACTCACTCATGGTTTATTCTTCTTAATATATTACAAATACCAGTTTTTCAAACTCTGATCTTCTTTTATAAGGTGATCAGTCATGGTGTTCACCTATCACAGTAACATCATATAATATTGCTTGCTTGATTCCACCTTAGTTTCTGCAGTGATCTTGGAGCCCAAGAAAATAAAATCTGTCACTACCTCCATTTCTTCCCCATCTATTTGCCAGGAATTGAGAGGGCCGGATGCCATGATCTTAGTTTTCTTAATTTTGAGTTTCAAGCCAACTTTTGCACTCTCCTTCTTCACCCGCATCAAGAGGCTCTTTAGTTCCTCTTCACTTTCTGCCATTAGAGTGGTATCATCTGCATATCTGAGGTTGTTGATAT
Source organism: Thermophis baileyi (assembly GCA_003457575.1). Lineage (NCBI taxonomy): Eukaryota > Metazoa > Chordata > Lepidosauria > Squamata > Dipsadidae > Thermophis > Thermophis baileyi. Next base: position 8,319,106 of record QLTV01000972.1, on the reverse strand, counting down.
TTCACCCGGCAATCTTACTTCCAACCTTTGATTCACCTAGCCCCGCCTTTCTCATGATGTGCTCTGCATATAAGTTAAATAGGCAGGGTGACAGTCTTGCCGGACTCCTTTCCCAATTTTGAACCAATCAGTGGTTCCGTGTCCAGTTCTCACTGTTGCTTCTTGACCCACGTATAGGTTTCTCAAGAGACAAATAAGATGGTCTGGTACTCCCATCTCTTTAAGAACTTGCCACAATTTGTTGTGATCCACACAATCAAAGGCTTTAGCATAGTCAATGAAGCAGAAGTACGGAGTCTTCTCACATGGGTACAGAGTCATTAATGCAGAAGAAGACCACCAGTGGCTGCTAGTCCTGAACTGTTGTCTTATTTCATGTAGTATTTGAGGTTATATGCCTCTAAGGTTGCATGGAAAGGTGTTCTTCCATCTCTGTCCTATGGTTGAAGATTTTCCATTGATATCCATTTAGCCAGACTGAAACTGAATATAAACTGACTATAATCAGGCTGTGGTCTTGATAATATTTTCTAAAGACATGGCTTTTATAGCTTAACATATTTCTGGCTCAGTTCATGACTACCTACAGTTTTATCCTTGCTGTCTTTTCTCTTTTCCCCCTTTACTGCTTTTATTATAATTTCTTTGTTTTCATTATTGTGAGCAACTGACTGTCATTGGGAATTGGGGACATGTAAATACTAATACTAATACTTTGTATTGTATTTCCATTCTGGCTTGGTGAACTGAAAATCTACATTTTTCTTACTTAACTCAGAAAATGTAAGTAATGAACTGATAGTTATAATGACCTGACACCAACTTTGATTTTTGTTAAAGTCATAGTTTGCATACAACTCAGGGCATGAAGTGTTCGTAGCAGAAGTATCTGATCATAGTTATTAGTGTCATTCCTTATTCTGGTATTTGCTTCCCCCAGTGTTTCATCTCTCTTTTTGTTACCAAAATTGTCAGTTGCTTTATTGCCTTCCATTTCTCAAGGGGCACTCACTGATGGCATGGAATCCATATGTGCAGTCATTCCAAGTCAGAACCTGACTTGATGGCCTACGTCACATTAAAATTCATACAGCTCCCAAAGAAAAGAAATCCAAGGGATTGGATTAGTTTTGCCTAAGGACTGAACCAAGAATTATGGCTCTGGGATGGTGAGGTAACTCAGCACCTCTTTGCCTAAATAGATCTTATCTTCCACAATATGTCACTTCAGTTCTCCGGTGATTTATAAAGCCAGCCACAGTATTATGTTACCACAGGAATGAATATCAATCATGTATATTTAAAGCAATAGCATTCATTCTGATTTATTTCATCACAACCTCATAACTGGGCAGATTCTTCCTCTATTTCTAGACGATGTTACTGTTTGCTCTTTGCTTTGACTCAGTAGCTTATTAAAACTTACAAGTTATTAACAGAAATCTTTAATTGTGACATTTGCTAGAAAGAGTTCTCCACAAATTCTGTCCCTCCTCCTGATTTAAATGGAGGGGTTATTCTGAACAAATGCATTTGCATGATGAAATGCAATTGGGATTACAGAAATGAATTTAGAGTGAATCAAAATAAGAAATCTTTAGAATAAATACATTGTAGATCCCTTTAAAATGTGGCACTAACATAGCATCATGAAAATTCATTAGTTCTGGGCAAAGGAGTCTAGGAAGGCAAGGAAGACAAATGACATCATGGGTTTTATGATAGCATTGTGCAAATTATATGCATTATACAATTTGTATTAGTTGTGGCTTGACACATCCAATGCAACTAGCAGAAATTACCAAATATGCATGAGGCATGTGACATAATTATAGTTTGTGATGGATGTCATTCTGAGATCAGCAATATTTTATGTGCATAACCTTAAGTTGGTTGTACAGGTAGTCCTTGACTTACAACCCCAACTGGGATCAGAAGTTTGGTTGCTAAGTGATATGGTAATTAAGCAAATCACCATGTAACCGGACCTGATATTATGTGGCTGTTTAAGAAGAGATTGGACAGCCATTTGTCTGAAAAGGCATAGGGTCTCCTACTTGAGCAGGGGATTGGACTAGAAGACCTCCAAGGTCCCTCTGTTATTCTGAATCCCATGGTCATGAAGTGAATCCAGCTTCCCCAATCGACTTTGCTTGTTGGAAGCATTTCATTAGACCCTCATACTTCTAGTCCAACTACTGCAATGTGCTTTATGTAGGGCTATTCTTGAGGATCACCCAGAAGTTACACTTGATCCAGAATGCAGAATTTTGGGTAGTTATGAACCAAGAGTGGGTCTATTATTTCATGAGCTGCATTAGGTTTCTATTGGCAAATTGTACAAATTGTACCAGTACAAATCAAAGTGCTGGTTATCACATCCATTGTAAAGCACTGTATGGCACAAAGGTGGGTTGTTTGCGGGGCTGCTTCTTCCAATGGTATCTGCCCATCTCACACTCTCCAATAGCAGACATGCCTATTCCATGGTGGTTCCTTCCTTCTGGAATGATCACTTGTCACTCCCAAGATACCACTGGTCTTTATCCTCCTTGTCTTCAGAAAGGGAGTAAAAAAAATGGCTTTTTTTGAGTGTTCATGCCGAGACATTTGGAATTCCTATCTGGAAGGGGGTTGGGTGGGTACAAATGTGGTACCCAATAGCCTATTGATGGCTGGTTGGATTGTGTTTGAAATTATTTGTTTTATTTTGTACTTATTGCACTCTGTCCAGAATTGCAATATTTCATTAGGCAGACATATAAATAAAACAAATGAATATGGATATGCGGTGCTAGAAATCTAGTAAGCCAAAAAAGTGTAGTTATGATTGCAGAAATGAACTAGATAAATTTCAGTTCACCAGGAGGACAGAACACAACATGTGTAGGCGGAAAGAGATCCAGGCTGGGAAGGTACTTGTTAAACTCAGCAAATTGTTTCCACACTAAGAGAAGGGTTGACATGTACCAAGTTAATTCAGAGAGGATCAGAGAGAAAAGATGCCGGCTTTTATGCCATCTTTTTGCTTCTGAATCCTTTGCCACTGACATATCTAGGACAAATGCAACACAGCCTTCTTTGTGTGTATGTATGTGTGTATGTATATATATATATGTATATCTGCTCGAGGGTGGTGGGCCAGAAAACATATTTCTTCAACTTCATCTCAGCATACACAGGGAGATATACTGCCTATAAAGCCTGATGCAGATTAAGACTGCCAAAAGTGGAAGGTAGTGATAGAAAAGAACTCTGACATGGTTCCTTACAGAGGATGCTTTGCAGACAAAAGAACAGTGGCAAAGTACATTTTTCTGACCTAACCAGTGAGAGATTCAAGAAGAAGCTGAAACTGCTTTTCATACCATATATCTTAATTAAATACAGTACACAACCTTCTCTGCCCCATTTGAATAAACAACCGGTTCAATTGTTTTGACATTGTTTCTTGTTGCCGCTGTTCTTATTGGCAGGAGAAAATACATTATTCCTACCCTAAATGACCAAAACAAATGATCTTGGTAAATAAGGATTCATTCATTCATCCTTTCTTTCTTTCTTTCTTTCTTTCTTTCTTTCTTTCTTTCTTTCTTTCTTTCTTCCTTCCTTCCTTCCTTCCTTTTAACTTTAACTTTAACTTTAACTTTAACTTTATTTAACTTTTTAACTTTAACTTTAACTTTAACTTTAACTTTAACTTTAACTTTAACTTTAACTTTATTTGTATTTCTATGCCGCCCAACTCCCAAGGGGCTCTGGGCGTTTTTCTTTCTTTCTTTCTTTCTTTCTTTCTTTCTTTCTTTCTTTCTTTCTTTCTTTCTTTCTTTCTTTCTTTCTTTCTTTCTTTCTTTCTTTCTTTCTTTCTTTCTTTCTTATCGCCACCTATCTCAGCCAGGCAGTTTAACATTCTAAAACTATAAAACAGTTAAAACAATTAAAAACAATAAAAATGTCCAAAGAACTTTAGCAAAAATCTGATAAACTATAATAAAATACTTTGATTCTAAAAGCAGATGCAACCCAATTTACTATTTGTTAATTTGAGAGAAGAAAAGATGTGAACTGGAAACACTGCAAGATCTTTTGCACGTGGTTGGAAAGAGAAGCCAAAAAAAAAAAAAAGTCTGCAAGGATTCTAACATAAGCTCAATAAAGTGAGCTAGTTTCCGAGAAAGACACTGAAGTCTATTTAGTTCTTTTTCATCTATGCTTTGCATAATATGCAGAATGGAATAATCAACCAAGAACCATGTTAGTTTAATTTTACTTTACTGTGTGTTTTTCCTGTCCTTCAAGTGCTAATAGCTTCAAGGCAGCTCACTATAAAACTGATTAAAATAGAAAAAACAATCAAAATTAATTAAACTTGAGGAGGAAAATGGTGATTAAAAAAATTCTATCAGCATACTTACAATTAAATTCAGAGAACATTTGAAGAGGCCAAAAACCGTTGGCACCCAAATGACATGGAGACTGCAGCTGTGATGTTTTGTGGAGAGTATACCATTAGTGTGGCAACTAAGAACGTTTTAAACTCCAGATCAGGGGTGAAATTCAGCAGGTTCTGACAGGTTCTGGAGAACCAGTAGCGGAAATTTTGAGTAGTTCGGAGAACCGGCAAACACCACCTCTGGCTGGCCCCAGAGTGGAGTGGGAATGGAGATTTTGCAATATCCTTCCCCCAGGAGTGGGGAGGGAATGGGGATTTTGAAGTATCCTTCCCCTGGAGTGGGGTGGAAATGGAGATTTTGCAGTATCCTTCCCCCAGGAGTGGGGGGGGGGGAATGGAGATTTTGCAGTATCCTTCCCCCAGGAGTGGGGGGGGAAATGGAGATTTTGCAGTATCCTTCCCCCAGGAGTGGGGGTGGGAATGGAGATTTTGCAGTATCCTTCCCCTGCCACGCCCACCAAGCCACGCCCACAGAACCAGTAGGGAAAATTTTTGAATTTCACCCCTGCCCCAGATTATAAAAAGTTAAAACACTTACTAACATTAATAATAAAATAGGTACAATTTGTCTTATGACCCAAATCTAGGAACTACTATCCTATCCGGAAAAGCTGTGTTTCTGTATATATCACAAGTAGTGGATATTAGAAAAATATAAAGCAAGAGTAATTCCCAAGAGAAGATTTTCAATAGCCTGGGAGTGACTCATCCCTTGCCTTCATGTGAGAAAGAGTGACAACAAGGTGTTCTTCAAAAGGGCCCAACCTGCAGTTCTTATGGCCACACTTCTTAGACAGTCAGATCTTAAACCATTAATGGCTTTTTTTTCATATTGTATTTATATAACATTCAATTTCCATCAAACAGTGTGTGCTCTGGGTACAGTCGTTTTTAAACAGTCATAATCCACATATTTGTTTTAGTATTCATCACAATAATATTGATAATATAATAATATAATAACAATGACATTATCTTCTTTGATAACTCTCCATATTAACATTTCCTCTTTTTATATCTCCTCCTTTCTAACTTCTGTTTCTGTTGTCTAGCCATTGATAAAATACATCCCATATCAAAAAATATTCAGTTTCTTCTTTATCCTTAATAGTGAGCGTTAATCTATCCATTTCTGCGCATTCTAATATTTTCTTAATTACATTCTCATCTGATGGAATCTCATCATTTTTCCATTGCTGTGCAAATACAATTCTAGCTGCCGTTAGTATACGTAAAACCAGATATATAGTCCTTTTGTCATATTTTTCCGGTAGAATGCCCAACAAGAATGTCTCTGCTTTCAAGTCTATGTGTTGCTTTATCATTTTTTCCAACAATGTATGTATTTTCGTCCAATATTTTTTAGCTTTTGGGCATGTCCACCACATATGGTAATATGAATCAGATGATTGGTTACACTTCCAGCATTTAGCAGATCTATCTTTATACATTTTTGCCAGACTTGCCGGTGCAAAATGCTATCTATAAAACATTTTATACAAATTTTCTTTATACGCAGTTGACATAGTCAATTTAATATTTCTATCCCATAATTTCTGCCATTTGTCTAATTCTATTGCATATCCAAAATTTTTAGCCCAAGCAATCATTGTCTCCTTTACCTGCTCACTTTCCAGTTTAATATTTAATAAATAACAATATAATTTCTTTATCAGTTCTTCATCTGTTCCAGTTAATATCTGGTCTAATTCTGTTAACTCTTTATTAAAACCATACGTTTTAGCATCTTTCTCATAACGAGATTATATCTGCATATGTGGCCACCATGCAATGTCTATCCCTTGGCTACTAAGTTCCTGCTTAGTTTTTAGTTCCCCTTTTTCATTCAAAATATCTTTATATCTTACAATTTTTTCCATGTTAATAACATTAGGATAATATTTGGATGTATTAACGCTTCCATTGTCGAAAGCCACATTGGTATTTTCAAGTAATGTTTTTCTCTAACTTTCTCCCATACTAATAATAAAGCATTTCTTACATAATGTCTTTGAAAATACCTATGTATCTTATTCTTCCCATACCATAAGAAAGAGTGCCAGCCTAGTTGAAAGTCATGACCTTGTAAGGTTAATAATCTTGTGTGTCTCAAGCTGATCCATTCTTTCACCCATGTGAGTAGCGAGGCCTGATAATACAATTCCCAGTCTGGTAGTCCAAAGCCCCCTCTTTTTTTGGTTTCCTGCAACATTTTCAAGCCTATCCTTGCTTTTTTCCCTAACCAAATGTATCTTGATACTATTTTATTTAATTCTTCAAAATATTTTTTCTCCAGTTTTATTGGTATTGTTTGGAATAGATATAGTAGTCTTGGTAAAATGTTCATTTTTATAGTAGCTATTCTTCCTGATAATGACAATTGCAGATCTTTCCATTTCTCCAGGTCTAGTTTAAACTAGACCATTAATGGCTTTAAAGGTTAATATCAGTACTTCAAGTTGTGTCCATAATATAAATACTTTAAATTTTGTCCATAAAAGTGTTCAATACATATCTAACATATAATCTTTACACCTTGCACTGCTTAACAGCTTAAGTGTCACATTTTGTACCGATTGCAACATCCAGATACTGTTCAAGGATAGCCTTATGTAGGCTACATGGAAGATAACCAACTGGATTAGGAAGAGTTACGGCTGGTGCAAGACTCCAGTAAAGAATCAACAGCATAGTCATAAATCAGTCCACTTACTGTTATGCCTGGTCCTAAAGCTATAAATCAGTCTTCAGTTTTTCATTAGAGTTGAAAGGGGTTTTAACAGTAGTGGTAGTCAAGGTTTCAGCAAGTTAACTGCATCCAACATCAAGGATCAAAGGGTGAGGCAAAACATTCATAGCTGTCAGGGTCTGATCAGAAAGCAAAGAATATACATAGACAGGCACAAAACACACAGCTTTGAGGTAAAATGATCACCATAATCTGCCTTTTGAGGCAGTCTTAAATGACAAAATATTCTGACTGAAGAAATAGTCTTCATTTTGCTAGGATCCAATCCAGAGGTGGGCTGCTACCGGTTTGCACCGGTTCTCCTGAACTGGATGTTAATTTTCTGACCGATTGTTGGAAGAAATCTTTTCCCACTTTACAGGGCTAATCCTGCAAGGGAGGCAGGAAGGAAACATTCTGATATGCCTGTATTTCTAGCCTAATCCTTATCTTAATTGCCCTGCTGCTTTAAGTGTTTTCAGAAACTGCCTCTGGGTTAAGCTTGTTACATTGTAAGCCTTACGCCCAGACTTTCTGTCTGTAGACTGAGCTTCTCCGGAGTCCCGTCCCCCCCGGGTTTTTTTGTGGTACTTTTATTCCTGGGGCTTGACTTTTTGGAGTATACTTCCAACGTGGCTGGAACAGCTATTTACAGAAGGGTTGGTATAGCCATAGAAGAAATGGCTGAGAGGCAGGATGCAAGCTTGGCATTCTGTCTGATTTTTTTACTGCCTTTCTGGGGGCATGTGATCTTTCCTTAAAGCTGGATGATTACCTAAGGATATCTTGTGAGGTGAGACCAGCTGGTATCTTTAAGTGGTTCAAATCAGGGGTGGGTTCTGGATCCTTTTGCTGCTGGTTCGCTCAGGGTCGCGCCGTGGGCGCGGGCGCTCGCGCTCCCACAGCAATCAAAAAATAGCTTCTGTGCATGCGCAGAAGCAAAAATTAGCTTCTGCACATGCGCAGAAGCAAAATCCAAGATGGCGGCACCCACGGAGACACCAACAGAACCGGCTCCATGACGTCATCACCGATTTACTAATGGATCTAAAGAACCGGTTAGAACCGGTAGGAACCCACCTCTGGTGCAAATGGATCTAATGATTGCTTCTCCTGGGTGGGAAACTGTGCTTTGTCAGTTCACTGAGCGCAGGAGTCCCTTGTCTATGGGGATTCTTCAGTCATCCAGGTCATGATTGTCCCAAAGGTGCTTTTTTCAAGAAGCAACTGGACTTTCTTGGTTTCCAGAAAGTCCAGTTGCCTCTTGAAAAAGCACCTTTGGTGCTTTTGCATTGCTTTGGAGTGGCCAAGGCACATGATTGCTCACTGATAGTAAGATTTAAAAAAAAAGGTGCTTACCCCATTCCTAAGGGGTCCGTAAAGGGGGCGTGCATAAGCGCACCAGTGCGCCTACCGTCCCTGTCTTACTGTCTCCATTTATCTGTACTTACTTCCTTTGTTTATGTTTATGTTTATACCTATCGCTGCTATCTTGTACATGTTTGACAAACAAATAAATAAAAATAAATAAATAAATAAACTCAGTTCATACAACTGCTCTGGGAGCTGCGCTGGTGACAGATGACTTCTAGTTGCAATGCAAGATGTTGAGTCCCCTTTAAGGTTCTGCATGGCTCCAGATCTGGTTGCCTGATGTTCCACCTTCTCGTCTATTCCTCTGCCTGTCCAATCCCATCCGATCGATCCAACTCCCATCCATACAGAACTGCCACCCAATGGAGCCTCTAGGATGAGTATTCCAAATATATTTCCCCCCCCCCTTAAAATACTTTTAAGATGGAGCCTTTCCATCTTGCGTGGGAAGGTGGTGTTTGGAGGTTCAGAGAGTATTTTTGTACAGGTAATCCTTGACTTATAACAGTTCCTTTAGTGACCATTCAAAGTTACAAGGGCACTGGAAAAAGTGACTTATGACCGTTTTTCACACTTACAACCATTGCAGCATCCCCACGGTCATGAGAGGGCGGGCGAGGCGAAGCGCCCCTCGACGTAAGTGACATTGAGTTGCCCATGCCCACCCAGCCAGTCATTAGGGCAGAGAACCGGTTGTTAAAAAATTTGCAGCCCACCACTGATCCAATCCTGTAAAATATTTGGATCTGATCCCGTGGTAGTAACTACTATGGGAAGCTATGAGAGAGCTTATAGATTAGTTCAGAGCTACATAAAGTAAATCAGCATAAATTTTATAGAGTGTCTTCTTCGCAACCTGCCAAACTAAACATCATAATGAAACTGAATTGTTGTAATGAAAGAGAAAAATATTTATAATTTATGTTCAATACTCTTGCAGTGCATTCTGGATAAAGTAAACGTTTAGTCTCCTTTTTAATAGCTAGCTTTCCCCTAGCTTACTGTTCCTAAAGTTGTTTCAACCATCATATATATCCACATAGAAACTCATAGATAGGCCTCACTGCATACTTGCCTTCCTTCGTTTTTTTGTTCCTTTTTCCACACATATCCCTGATAGCATCATCTTATTAATATTAATTGTGAGCAATGAACTATTTTGACCTGAGTAATGATTAGTGAATCGTGTTCCATAATTATAATAGAAAAGAGATTTATTTAAATGAAATGAATTAGAGGGTTAGGAAAGGCCTTGGATACAGGGAACGCAAAGTAAACCCCTAATGATCTAAACCCAACTGCCAACTCATGGTCAGTGGATCATAAAGTGCTAAAAAGTTACTGCCATTGACCTTGGACCTCTAATGATAGGAATTCAAAAGAATTGCAATGTTTTGCCAGCCCTGACATTGCTGGTTGTAGACCAGATCTAGAGGCCTACTTGGAAGTTATTTATTATTTTCTTCAAAACTGGCTTCTCTGAATTAAAAAAAAATTAAAATCTGCAAATGGACTGGCCAAATAAGTTCAATAAAAATTGATAAAGCTGATGACAATTACTGGAGCTGGAATTGTTGACCTCTCAATTATATATATTTTTTCTATCTTTTACGTTTTCTTATAGATAAATCAGACCATTTTATAATGATTTCAGGGGGTGAAGTTCAGGTGAAAAAAAATCTCTAATGGTAAGATTAGGAAGGAATATAGGATTTTCCCAAATTAATAGTGTTAGCCATATTATTTGGGTAATTAGATATTTTTCTAAGTAAGGGTGAAGTTTATATTTTGACATGATTACATAATAAGCAAACCTATTGGGAAATAAAATCTTGATGGTGCCCAAGAGAATGGAATATATTTATACAAGATAGCATGCATATGCAGAGAGCTAAAAGTTATAAATTTGCTTAAAAGCTTATATGACAATGCTAGAATTGGTTTCTCACAAGGGTACAACCAAAGAAAACTATTTATTCAAAAGATGATATTAATAACAAAAGCAATAATAATTATAATTAGATTATAGTATAAATTAAATAATATATAAACCTGCTTAGAAATCTAAGTGAATGAATTTGCATGGTGAAGGGATAATCTGGATTAATGTATATGGAGATACAAAAAACAAACAAACCCAGTACTGTTGTTGATGTCTACTATGCCTACCCAACCAAGGAGAGGATATGATGCTCACCAAAAGCAAAGTGAAGGAAAAGAATCATGAAACAATAATGATGGAAGACTATGATTATCCTGATATGGATGATATCAGGCACCCAATAATATTCCAGGTCCCTTTAAAAAACTGGATGTTTTTCCAGGTCTTCCCTTGTGAGTTTTGTTGTTGACCGGATTTGCCATGTTGTTTTCTTATCTGTTTTCCAGAATTCTTGCTAGTTTATTTTTCTACTGTATTTATTATTTTGTTGCATTGTGAGCTGCCTGGAATCATTTGGAATCAGCTGGCACTTAAATAAAATACAATGGATTAAATTAAATTAATTTAAATTAAATTGGGGGAAATGACATCAAATATGTCCTTTCTAGAAAATCCATGACCATGTACTTCAAAGAGTAGAAGAAGGCATACCTCTTGTTGATTTGATACGGACCCATAAGGACAAATATAGACAAGGAAATAGAAATAACTTAGACTATGTAATGCTGGACTTCTTTAAGGAAACAAAAGCTAAGTGCTATTAAACATATATATTAGATATTGAAAAAATGCATTTTAATAACCTCCAAGCAATAATATGAAATATGGCAGGAAAAGCTAAAGAAAAAAAGGAACCAAAGAAGTGTCTGGGTTCCTAAAAGTAAGAAATACTAAAAGATGAGCGCAAATTTAGAATTCTAGTGAGGAAAAAAATAGAAGATAAATCAAAATGTTAGCTTGCATAAAAAGTTCTGTAAATAAGAAAGGATATACAGAGAGGGGTGGGTAAAGGGAAGAAAATATATAGGTAACCTGGAATTGTTATAAAAAAAAGTTTAAAGCTTGATGTTATCTGAAGTAGGAGAAGAATATCATAGACAGCAACAATGGCTTTTTAAAAGATGAGTTTAAAAAGACAGGAAAAGAATATCAGTTGCTCAATGAAAGCAGCAAAATACTAATTGCTACAAAGAAGGAATGCCACTATTGAACTTATGTGTTGGTTTCTTCTTCTCCAGTAAAAGAATCAAGCCAGTTTATGTAAGACATTAATCAGCATATTCAAATCATTTAAAATAGTGTCTATTAAGTAAAACCTTATCTCTTCCATTTCCAAATCCTGCACAAAACTCAATAAAGTTCAAGTAATGGAAGTCAGGGGTGGGTTCCTCCCGGTTCGGACTGGTTCTCCTGAACCGGTAGCGGCCTGCTGGTGACGTCATGATGACATCACCGAACCAGATCGGTCGGTGCTGGTCCATGGGGGCCGCCATCTTTTTTTTGAATTTTTTTTTGAATTTTTTATTTTTTATTCCTTCTGAGCATGCGCAGAAGCTGACTTCCAGCACTGTGCATGTGGTCGCCATCTTTTTTTTGGCTTTGTTTTTTTATTTTTTATTTTTTTTCGGATTTTTTGTTACTGCACATGCGCGCGCACGCAAAGCACGCACCTGCCCATGAGGCCCGCCCACGCGGCGCGAGAGGGAGCGAACCGGCAGTGAGGTAAGTTGGAACCCACCCCTGATGGAAGTGAATGTAGAGTTAGTGATAGCTCTCTAAATGTTAATGACAACTACCCAGCATCTTTTATCATTGGTAACTAGGAATTTGGAGAATTGTAGTTCCAACAAATCTGAAAGGTGCCGGCTTAGTAGGGAAGGGTAAACCATAAGGCCCTGCCCAGATATTAAGATTGGTATAAACTCACAAGATTAATTTAGATGATAAGCATGAAATTATTTTTCTAATAATTCCAAAGTATAAAACTCCCTTCTTATTGAGCTGGGCACGGTCCTAATATTAGAAGTCTTCCAATAGCGTTAAAAAGCTATTAATTTATTTGGCTTCCTTAAAGTCTTTTAATGTAACCAGTATAAATTATTCAGCAATCTTTAAACTATTTTACGCTTGTACCTTACTTATTGGAATCTCAACAGCTGCTTTATTAATATTTGAGTTATGTCCAGTTTACATTTTTGCTTTTATGCTATTTTTTTGTTAATAGATTTAATGTTTCATTATTTAGTGAGCCACTTTGCTGGGGCTATGCCATAAAAGGAGGGCTATAAATATATGAACTATTTTATCTGTTTTATATAGAATCTAAAAGAACTGCTCAGGATTCAGGCAACAGGGTTGTGAATTATCAGCAGTGCCAAGTGCAGTAGTGGCATTATAGCATTTTAGAATATTCAGATGAGTTCTTAGTGCTTTTTACCACAACTCTCTAAGGTAGACAACTTTGTTTTGTAGATGGAAACTGAGTTCAGGAGAGTGATTTGTTGAATACCAATTAAGTTGTTTTTATATCAGAGCTTTTTCACACTATCAGGCATGGCTTTTTCCCAACTTGTTGAAAGTGTAATATAAACAAAGACACCACTCAGTACCCAAGATGGCATTATATTAACTAGCAACATACTTCCCTTTGCCAAAGTTTTTATCTACTTTCAACCCACAAGTGAATTCCATTTAGGAAGTATCTCTTCTATACTAATCAAAAGCTTTCACTTCGCAGATCTGTCCAACTGTATTGCTTTCCTGGACAGCACAGCAGTGGGTAGGAGGCAAATTAATAGTGAATTGTGTCTTAATTGCCCTTTGTTTAGCTTCAGTCTCCTGGCAAAAAAGGATATTGAATTTACTCATTATTTCCTCCTTTTCTTCCTTTCCAATATGGAAAAATAGCACTACTTTACTATATAGAGAGAAAAATGAGTAATTTGATGCTCTTTTCTTCATGGGTGACAGTCACAGATGAAACAGGAAGCAATTAAGGTCTGATTCAGTATTAATTTCCACCAGTCTTGAACACAGAAACAATAAAGTTGACTAACCAGAAACTGAAAACTTTCATCTGAAAGAAACTGTGTCCTTTAAGAGCATATGGTCTGTCTTTGCTACGTTAATGAGTGTGATTGTGTTTCCTTACAATAATAATTGTCTGAGACACTATATGAAAACAGAGGAGGAATGCAGAAAACATTAGAATGTAACCATTTACCAAGAATATTGTATAGTTTCCCTATAAAAATAACTGAGTGAACAAAGAATGGCAATTCCAAATAAAAGGATGAGTATGGAAACAACATTATTTGATATTTTTTTTAAAAAGAAAATGGGGTTAAAATTGGGAATTATTTGGTCTCTGCCATGCCGTGCTCACTTTCTGAAGATAATCTACTTTGGATACAGGAAATCTTATTTAATTCATATACCTATGAATCAACACTCGAAACCACTGAAGTTTTTGTCTATGCTTCTGTTAAGATGAATGGGTCTACAAACTGTAGGTATGAAATGATCTAAGAAACTTGGCATCTTTCACATACTGTTCAATTACAACTCCTGCATCCATAACCTAAGGCACATTGTCCGATTAACTGAATATCTCAGTAGTATGTCACAGACATACTATCCTACAGGTAATCCTCACTTAACTATGCTAATTGAGACATGAAACTCCACTGTTAAGAGACCCAATCATAAATAAAAATAAACCCACATGATTGTGCCTCTTAATTCCAGCAGTCTCGATTGCCCATTCTTAAACAAGCACTGTATGGGAGGACTTCATATGGCTACTACATGTGACTTGCTGCCAGCTTCTCCACTGACTTTGTTTATCAGAAGTTGGCAGGGAAGATTACAAATTACAATCACATGACCGTAGGATGATGAGACATCATAATCACGATTCAGGCACCCAACACCTAGATTGCAATCATGTGATCAAGGTGAGAAGCAATCTAGAACTAAGAAGAAATTTCCTGACAGTTAGAACAATTAATCAGGGGATCAACTTGCCTCCAGAAGTTGTGAATGCTCCAACACTGGAAGTTTTTAAGAAGAGATTGGACAATCATTTGTCTGAAATGGTATAGGGCTTCCTGCCTGAGCAGGGGGTTGGACTAGAAGACCTCCAAAGTCCCTTCCAACTCTGTTATTCTGATTGCAGGGAGACTGCAATAGCAGTGTGTATGAGAACTAATTGTAACAACCACTAATTCAGCGTTGTCATAAGCTTGAACTTTGCTGAATGAGTGGCCATTAAACAAAGACAACTGTACATTACAGAATTTACTATTCCATAGACATCCTGACCATACTCAGCTTACTTCCTATGTTGGCAGAAGTCTCATAGATGTGGCTAGGCTAGATAAGAATCTTTATGGCAAATCAGAATGAAACCAAATGAAAGAATTGATTGCCAGCATAAGGATGCAGACTCCCTCTTATACTCAGTGGTTAAAATCCATTGCTTTTTCTTCTTGCTTTTCTCACAGTTCAGTGGATGCTTGGTGAACCTAAAGCTGAATCATTCTTGAATATTTACATAATTGCCTTTTCTGGTGTGAAAACCCCTGGCTCTCACCTTAATGCTCATTCATACAGGAGTTGTAATCCAGACTTCTCTAGAGGAAACAGGATTGCTTCCCATAATATTTAATATTTATTAGCATTTATGTGTTAATATTTATTA
This sequence comes from Thermophis baileyi, assembly GCA_003457575.1. Taxonomy (NCBI): domain Eukaryota; kingdom Metazoa; phylum Chordata; class Lepidosauria; order Squamata; family Dipsadidae; genus Thermophis; species Thermophis baileyi. Next base: position 8,303,907 of record QLTV01000972.1, on the reverse strand, counting down.
ACTTCAATATTAACTATTGAACATTAATATGTATTAACATTAACATGATATTTATTATGATATTCTGTAGTGGCTTTGAGACTCCCATCTACTACTTCTTCTGAATCTATTCTCTTAAAACTGCTCTTTTAATTCATAACACCGAGCAGATACAAGGTCATTTTAGCTCTGTTATAATAATGCACTTTTACCACGAGGTTTTGTCCATTCCTATTGTATTGTTTCTACCTTTCATAATTTCATAGTATATTTTTGATGTTTAAACTAACTATCCTCAGCATGAGCATAAAGTAATGACTACATTTCAGATGCAGAAATACAAATGCAGTCAGACTGTCTTTTAAATTTCTAAATCTATTAAATCTTTGCTTCTTAAATCAATTAAACCTTTGCTTCTTAAAACTTGAGGCAGTTTGAGCCTCTCTAAAAATAACTTTACGAGATTATCTCCACCTTATAACTTGAGATACCTGGCTAGAGAAGAGAACTCCTTCTCTGTGGTGATATCCACATCATGACATATTTCCTTAAAGTAAAAAAAACAATACCAGCTTCCATGTCATATGATTACATAATGGATTATCTCGACCCCTACCAGTCAGGATTCAGGCCTGGATTTGGGACAGAAATGGCATTGGTCGCACTTTTGGATGATCTCTGGTGGGAGCGGGAAGGGGGTAGTGCATCCATCCTTGCTCTACTTGACCTCTTGGTGGCTTTCGATACTGTCACTACGTTCATATTTACTTGTCAGCTGGACTCTTATTCTGAAATGACACTGTACACTGATATGCAGTTCTCATGTGATACCTGTACTGCGCATGTGTTAATTTTTCTTTTTCTTTGTTTTTTGTTCTTCACCACGTAGACACAGACTTAGATGTTCTTATTTTTTGTTTTGCAAATACATTACTTTTATTCTTTCCTGGCCTCCGGTCTTATTCTTGAGAATTGAGAGCATGGAAACAAGATTCATTTCGCCTCTAATTATTTTTCTCCGCAACAGATACCATCGACCATGGTATTCTCCTGGAGTGGCTTCGGGGGATGGGAGTGGGAGGCCTTGTGCTATCCTGGTTCACTTCCTCCCTCTGCGGCTAGAGGAAGGAAGTGTTGATAGGAGGGGAGAGATCCAGCCCTCGCCCACTGCTTTGCAGAGTTCCACAGGGCTCAGTACTCTCTTCACTCCTGTTCAACATTTATATGAAGCCGCTCCTGTTCAACATTTATATGAAGGGTGAGATCATCCGCCACCATGGACTGAGGTATCACCAATATGCTGATGATATTCAGTTGTATGTACGGCCCGTGGTGAGTTAAGTGATGCCGTATCCTCCCTCTCGCAGTTCCTGGAGGTGTTTAGGGGCTGGATGGGGAGCAATGGGTTGAAACTAAACCCTGGCAAGACTGAGTGGCTCTGGGTTTGGGGTTCATTGGCTCAGGGAGAATTGCCACCTTTGGGGTGGCACTACCCAAAACAGACCCTGTGTGTAATCTGGGGGTTCTCCTGGACACACGACTCCTGCTCAAAGAGCAGGTGGCGGTCGTGGCCAGGAGGGCCTTTGCGCAGCTGTGGGTTATGTGCCAGTTATGCCTTTTCCTGGACCAACAATCCCTACTCATAGTCACTCATGCCCTAGTCACTTCCTGTCTTGACTATTGCAATACACTCTACATGGGACTGCCCTTGAAGAGCATCCAGAAGCTCCAGTTGGTGCAAAATGCAGTGGCCCACATGGTTTTGTGCAGACCCTGGTGTGCACATGTATCACCTCTCCTACGGGAGCTGCATTGGCTGCCGATTTGTTTCCGGGTGCAATTCAAGGTGCTGGTTGTCACCTTTAAAGCCCTTCATGGCTTGGGACCAGGTTATCTGAGGGACTGTCTCTTGCCGGTCACATCTACCCGGCCCATCAGAGCGGGGAGGCAGGGAATGCTGCGGTTCCCATCCCCTAGGGAGATACACCTGGTGGGACCGAGAAGAAGGGCCTTCTCCATGGTGGCTCCCTCTCTCTGGAACATCATTCCCCCAGAGATTAAAATGGCCCCCATTCTAATTAACGTCAATATAAGTTGCTGTACTATAACCCTAGAGGTTACGTATTGTTTTTGTGTATTGTATTGTTTTGTTTGTGTATTTTATATGTTTTGTTTTATGTTGTTTTTAAATGTAAATAATTCAATAAAAATTATTTTTCAAAAAATAAAATAAAAAATAGAATGGCCCCCACTCTAACACACTTCAGGAAGGCACTGAAGACCTGGTTCTGCCAGTGGATCTGAGGAACCCAGAACGGGATGGAGCCCATTAAATGGCTCATGGGATCTGCTGTCACCAGGGTGGGGGGTGATTTTATTATATTATATTATATTAATTTACTTGATTCTTTTTTATTAGTTTTATTGTTTTAAATGAGGTTTTATATTCTGTAAGCCGCCTTGAGTCGCCATGTGCGAATAGGCGGCAATATAAATTCAATAAATAAATAATAAATAAATAAATTACAAAATCTAATAGAAATCTCATACATACATACATACATACATACATACATACAGTACATATTCTGTTCATCTGAGCCTTCCAGCTGAATTTAGCTGCTCATTCCTAGGATATATGTTTCTTATCCTTGGGAATCAGTGTAGTATTTTTGACTTCTTGTTTATTAGTCTTATGCCACTTTTTACGGTTGTTATTTTAGAGTTGATAATGTTTTGTTAAATACTTATCACCTTGAAACCTGTGCGAAAGGTAAAATGGCAATTTTAAAACAGAAACGAAAGAGTAAACAAACTTTCAGCCTGATTGGCATAACCAGTAAGAATAAATTAGATATGCTTAGCCACGAGAAAAGTTGTCTGGGGCAGAGATAATTGCATAATTCAAGAATCAGCAGCAGGACCAGATGGATAGTCAGATCACATTTATTGCCATACCAGACCACAGGAGATTTTAAGTTCCAGGATGGCATTTAATGGTAGGAAAAACTTCCTAAAAGTAAGAGCAGTTTATATAATTTTTATTATTTTCTCTTCTCTTCTCTTCTCTTCTCTTCTCTTCTCTTCTCTTCTCTTCTCTTCTCTTCTCTTCTCTTCTCTTCTCTTCTCTTCTCTTCTCTTCTCTTCTCCCCTACCCTACCCTACCCTACCCTACCCTATCCTACCCTACCCTACCTTACCTTACCTTACCTTACCTTACCTTACCTTACCTTACCTTACCTTACCTTACCTTACCTTACCTTACCTTACCTTACCTTATTTTTTATTAAGAACTTACATGGCCACCCATTGCATGGAATGATTCTGGGCAGCTCACATCCAGCAATTAAAAACAAGGTTAAAAACAAAATGACCCTTCTCCTCAGGTGCCAAGAGAGTGATAAGTTCCCCTTTCTCTAGATACATATATGTAAGAAGCTGGGTAGGCATCTGTTGGAGATGCTTTAGTTTGGATTCCTGAGCTAAGTAGGGAGTTGGTTTTAGTGGCCTCAATAGCCCTCCTACTCTACAATTCTGTAAAACTGAAAAAAATCTATTAGATTCTGTATTCATATGACATGAAAGCTGGTATTGTTTTTTATTTCAAGGAGATAAGCTAATGCTCTTTCTCTTCTCTTTTTATTTACCAGTTGCAAGTTCTGTAAATGGAGGATTTATACATCTTAGCTCAAACTCTAGTAAAAGAAAAAGTGGTGTCATAGATTGATGAAAATATAATTTATATCTGATAGGGAGATATTACACAACCTTGAATTCAGCAGAATTATAGGGTGCCTTTTCATATTATACTCTGTGGCTTGTACTATTCTAGCCATAGATGCCAGTTCCTACGTCTCAGATAAGAACAATGATGCATACTGTATTATTTTCTTCTTGGAATTACTAAAATGAATTTAACTTTTAATGGCACATTACAGATCAGATTTCTGTAAAGCTGGGGGAAAACCAGCTTTTTTTAAGGGTTTTGTCTCCATTTCCCTTTTTCCTTATTGTGGTTTTTTCTTTTATTTCTCCTTAATTTCTTTCTGAAATATGTGAAAATATACATCATGGTAGAAAATAAATAAAATCCATTTTGTTATTTGCTTTTGAAAGAACCACAGAATAGCCCAAAACTAAACCCTACATAACAGGCTCAAAAGTACACCTTGCTTACATCAAAGTTACTTTCACATGGTCCAGAAACTCAAATATTCAATTCCTTGCAAGAAATCTTTGTCAGTTCTCATGAGCTCCACTTCTAGCATTTCAACCAAAGAAGCAGATTACCTTAAGAAAAATTATCAGCTATTTGATAACATTCAGAACACTATATACAGTATATAGCATAATGTCAAGGACCTTTATTCACTTTCTAAATAGGTGGTGATGGTGTTTCTAATAAACTTTTGCTTCTTCGTGTGTAGATCATAGATGAAGAAGAAACACAGTTCATGAGTAATTGTCCTGTGGCTGTGACAGAAAGTACACCAAGGAGGAGGACTCGCATTCAGGTGTTTTGGACAGCTCCTTCTTTGGGCACAGGCTGTGTAATTTTGAAGTAAGTAAATTTATGGTCTAAATGTATGACTGAAAGCATAGTTTGCTGCATATACTGTACTTTATGTCTTTACACTGATTTTTAGCCTGACCTTAGTTGTACTATGAGATCCTCAGAAGCAATCATTCTCAAGGTTTAATGCTCTGAATGCCTGTAAACATTGGGAAAAAATTTTATACAGGCAATTTACTGCTTTGAAACCAGATCAGGACCTCTGTAATTTTACTAAAAAAATAATAATCAAGAATGGAGTTGATTTAGCTTTGACTCAATGGATGTGTATCTGAAATTGTAGAAAATTAGTCTTTTATTTTAAATGCTGCATGCCCATGGAATATGAGGTGGTCCACTTCCCCATTTACAGGTAGTTGACATTTCAGAAAATGCCTGGCTGCAGGGGCATTTATGGGGATGGTGAAAATCTGCATGATTACTAATAGCAATAACAATAGCACTTATATTTGTATACCGCTTCACACAAATTCACAATTTGGGTCCTCATTCTATCGACCTTGGAAGGATGGAAGGATGAGTCAACCTTGAGCCAGTCAGGATTAAACTGCTGGCAACCTTGAGCCAGTCAGGATTAAACTGCTGGTAGTTGCAGAGTTATCCTGCAATACCACATTTTAACCACTGCACCACCACGGCTCAAATGCAGTGTTGCAATCCAAATCCTGGTATATGATGTGAAGTGGTTCAAGGTTGACATTGGTCTTGAACTCACATAGAGATGTACTTCAAACACATACACATGTTATCTCCTGTGTAGTATGATTTGTGCATGGTCCATATGATTCCACACTAATAATGTATAATCTTATGATGGGGGCATGAACATTATGTATGGTTTTTTGCTACCTCTTACTGCACAAAAGACTGCATCCAGATAATTTGCAGTGAAGAAATTCTGCATAATTTTTTTTTGCATATAGATGTCTGCAGAAGTGGAGAGAGAGAGAGAGAGTGAGTTGTATACTATGATAACAATACCGGTATATGTATTTATATATTGCCTTATCTGAAGTCTCTGGGCAGCAATACAACAATAGCAATACAACAAAGACAATTCAACATAAAAATCCATATTATTTGTGAAAAGCCCCCCAAAAATACATACAGTATAATACAGTAAATAGGCAGCCAATATCCCTAATTCCCAGAGGCCCAGCAGAACTGAATATTTGACTGCCTTTCTGAAAGTTAGCAAAGAAGTGACTAATCTGAGATTACGGAGCAAGTTATTCAATATCTTCACAACAAAGAAAGGTTGCCTCTGAGCTTCTTCCCCATAGCCTCATGTATGCCTACAGTATGGAGATTCTCAGTTATCCATATCATGGTTGTCCCAAAGGTGCTTTTTCCAAAGACAACTGGACTTTGTTTTTTTTCCTTGAAGATACTTTGCTTCTTATCCAAGAAGCTTCTTGGCTAATAAAATCCTTGGTTGTATAAATAGAGGCATAGAATCAAAATCATGTGAACTATTAGTGCTGCTTTATAAATGTTTAGTAAGACCACAAATGGAATACTGCATCTAGTTTTGGTCACCTCATTACAAAAAAGATGTTGAGACTTTGGAAAAAGTGCAAATAAGAGCAACTAAGATGATTAAGGGCCTGGAGACAAAAACATATGAAGAACAGCTGCAAGAATTCGGTATGGCCAGTTAAGAGAAAAGAAGGACTAGGGGTGACATGATAGCAGTATTACAGTATTTGAGGGGCTGCCAAGAAGCCCGCCCTAACAGGCTTCTTGTGCGGCCCCAGCCCTCCAGCCCGCGGCACTGACGCACATCCGCCCTCCTGGGGCAGGTCACATCCCCGACGGCAGCTCTTCCTCCAGCATCCCGGGGGGCGGGGCACCACGGTTCTCGCGCTGCCACTTCCAGCTGGGATGCTGGAGGAGGAGGAGCCACCGTCAGGCAGGCAAGCTGCCCCAGGAGGGCCGGAGGAGAGCGCAGCTCCTCACACATGGAGATGCTGCCAAGGGCCCGGCTCGCCAGCGGGGAGTGGCTGCGGGGGCTGGCCGGTCACTCCTGCCCCTCGTCCTGTGGCTGCTGCTCCTGCTGCTGTTCTTCGGGGGCACCCGAGTTGGCGAGGCGCTCTGGACCGCGGACGTGTGTCGGTGCCGCGGGCTGGAGGGCTGGGGCCACGCAAGAAGCCTGCTCAGGCGGGGAGGGAAGGAAGCCCCGGCCCGCCCATCCTGGCAGACAGTTCTGCACCCCTAGGAAGTGACCACCGGGTTCCAGCGCGCCAGCCAGCTGGTTTTCATGCATGCAGGAGCACCGGAAACTGGAAGAGTAGCTGCCCGGTGTGCATGCGTGCGCCGGGAAGATGATCTTCTGGTTTCCGGCATGCACATGCTCACCGGCCAGCTGGTCTTTGCATGCACATGCACACCAGAAACTGGAAGACCAGGTGGCTGGCGCGCATGCTCCCGGCACGTGCATGCGCACCAGGTGGCTGCTCTTCCAGTTTCCGGCGCTCCCACGCACGTGAAGACCAGCTGGCCGGCATGCCAGAACCCGGAAGAGCAATGGGTGATGGCTCCATGTGCCCGGAGAGATGGCTCTGCGTGCCACTTCCGGCACGCGTGCCATAGGTTCGCCATCATGGGTATAAAGTATAGAGGTCTTTGAAACATATCACTTTCAGAGAGTTTCAAAGTACCCATTTCCTGTGCTCTTTTGATCAACATACAGCATGTTTTGGAAAGATTCATTCATTCATTCATTCATTCATTTTTTATAGCTACATTTCAACCAAGTGACTCTGAGCAACTTATAGTTCTAAAATTATAAAACAATTAACATAATTTAAAAAAATTAAAACAATAAAAACATCCACAAAATAAATAAGTAAATCAACAGCAGCCTGATGATTAAACAACTAATAGTAAAGCCAAGAAATGGGTCCCATAGAACATTCTGAGTCCCAGGCCTAGTTTTTAATAACCAAGTTTTTAAAGCTTTGCAAATAGCCAACAGGGTTTTGAACATTCTAATTTCTGAGTGGAGAATGTTCCATAAGGCAGGGGCTACAGCAGAAAATGCCCAGTTGATACACTTTGGCTAATGGGATCTGTAGGTTGCCCAGTCTATTTGATCAAATTGGATGAGTAGAAAGTCTTAGAAAAAGACCCAGTTCCCAAGCCATTTAGGGCTTTAAAGGTGATAACCAGCACCTTAAATTGCACCCAGAAACACACTGGCAGCCAGTACAATTCACTGAATAATGATGTTACACAGGGGTGGGTTCTAACTTACCTCGCTGCTGGTTCGCTTCCTCCCACGCCATGTGGCCGCGCCACGTGGCCACGTGTGCACGCATGCGCAGTGCCAAAAAATCCAATTTTTTAAAAAAAAGCTGAAAACAAGATGGCGACGCATGCGCAGTGCTGGAAACTCGGTTTCTGCACATGCGCAGAAGAAGAAGAAAATAAAAAAAAATTCCCCAATTTTTTTTTTGACAAAAAAAAAATCCAAAAAAGAAAAGAAAAGATGGCAGCATCCACGGACCAGCACCAACCGAACCGGCTCCATGATGTCACCAGCGTGTTGCTACCAGTTCGGGCAAACCGGTCTGAACCAGGAGGAACCCACCTCTGGTGTTACATGTGCCATGTAGCCAGCACCATTTATTACATTATCAATGCTGCTTCAATCCCAAACCCTAGCCTGAACCCCGACTGAAAGGAGTCTAGATAAAACGAAGAAAACTTGTGCAGTGGTGGGAAAGAAATAAACCACACATTTCTAAAGAATAAATAAAGATATACCCATCCTAATAGAATAAGCATAGGGCTTCTGAGGTCAAAGACTGACTCATGAGTAGCTGGGACACAGTCATGATGTTATAAAACCAGTATAACTGTTTGATAAGCATCAATCCATGTTGTAGGATTAGGTAACTCAGAGGTAGCATACTTCAACCAAGAATTCAACACTTTGATGAGGGCATCTAATTTTGTGATTATTACAATAAGACACTGGTGGGTCAACTTGGCTGTTCTCTAATAGCCCAGTATTGCACAAAATTTGTCCCTGCAAACTGGAACTTTCTTTTCCAGCTTCTAGTTTTTTTCAAAATCTACTTAACTGGCTTGAGAGATAGCAATAGCAATAGCACTTAGACTTATATACCGCTTCATAGTGCTTTACAGCCCTCTCTAAGCGGTTTACAGAGTTAGCATATTGCCCCCAACAATCTGGGTCCTCATTTTACCCACCTCAGAAGGATGGAAGGCTGAGTCAACCTTGAGCCGGTGAGATTTGAACCGCCGAACTGCAGCTAGCAGTCAGCTGAAGTAGCCTGCAGTGCTGCACTCTAACCACTGCGCCACCTCGGCTCTTCCCATAGTAGGCATTTGAGGCATCAGAAGTCTTCAGAGAATGGTTTTGCCTCTCCTGATTCAGGAGAAAATGCTTCAATTAGCAAAATGATATCATTGAATTCAATTCACCGCATTCATATAATTTATTTTTATATTTTAAATTGAGTTCTTAAATAATTTTTGAAAGTAGTTATGAGCTTTAAAAATGAGGTATTTAAATTAAAAGCACTTGAGATTTCAATTTCAGCCATCTGATGTTTGTATAGCATGATTTATTAAAGTATTACACATTTATTTCCTGATTAATTTCAGTTTTCCATCATACTGTATATGAAACCTGTATTGTGTTCGTTGATTTGCTTCCAATAATGTGTTCTTCTAAAATGTCAGAATATACTTGGCACAATGTAATTTGGAAACCTGATCTTGGTAGAAATTGTGCACATGTAAAACTGGAAAAGAAGAACATATTTTTTTTTTAAAGGCAAAGTACGGAATTTGCTTCTTTCAGCATAAATATTCCTTTTCTGATTTATTCATGTATCTCTTTTTGGATGTGACAGTTGAAAAACTTGAAAAGGACATAAAATCTGCCAAATTAGAGATTTGGCAGATTTAGAACATCATTTACATGCATTTTTAAAAGTCAGAATCCTTTGGGAAATTGTGCAGCTGGAACACCAATTTGAATGTTTGCAAAACAAAATACATGCAGGCTTCAGAAGTTAATACCATGAAGATCTTTTAGAGCTTTGCTTTGTCAGCTCCCCAAATAGTATTTCCTTCAATATTAAATTGTTAATTGTTCCTCCCCTGAGAGTTTGGATGTGGAAGATGAACCAGCTGGTGATGAAAATATATTTTAAAAGCTCGAGGTTCAATGATTGCCTTTATGTAAGGACACACTGACCTCCCCCTTCTAGCACATTTCCGAAGTTCTGACTTTACTGCTTTCCAAACATAAAGGCTAAAGTTTGCAAATGGAAAGTTTGTGAAGGTTCCCTGTGAAACTCCATATTCAATGAGGGTAGGAATGGAATAGGTCACTAAGGCTAAAGACAGCAGCATTTTTTGGGTCACTATCACCTTCATATGATGTACAATATAGGAAGAGGAATGAGTAATGAGAAAGATGGGTTCCTTTGTTTTGGTTTTCACTGTACCTCAAGGATCAATTTCACATCATAAAGGACTAACCACTAGTGCCATGATGGCGAACCTATGGCATGCGTGCCACAAGTGGCACGCGGAGCCATATTGGTGGGCACGCGAGCTCAGGTCTGGCGCACATGCGCGCACTGGCCAGCTGATTTTCGGGGCTTCTGGGCTCACTGGGAGTCGGGAAACAGGCTGTTTCCAGCCTCCAGAGTGAGTGGGGAAGGCCCGTTGTTTGCTCTCCCCAAGCTCCAGAGCATTTCTAGGAGCCTGGGGAGGGTGAAAACGCCTCCCCCCACCCCCGGAGGCACTCCGGAGGCCAGAAATGGCCCATTTCCCAACTTGAAACGG
>QLTV01000972.1:8260539-8277439 GCA_003457575.1 Thermophis baileyi | reverse complement strand
TTTTAAAGGTATTGTATGTAATGTGTATATGTAGTGTATGTAATGTAAACCGCTCCAAACTCGACTGCAGAAAATACGACTTCAGCAACAGAGTGATCAATGCCTGGAATTCACTACCTGACTCTGTGGTTTCTTCCCCAAACCCAAAAAACTTTAACCTTAGACTGTCTACTGTCGACCTCACCCCATTCCTAAGAGGTCTGTAAGGGGCGTGCATAAGCGCACCAGCGTGCCTACCGTCCCTGTCCTACTGTCCTATTGTCTTCATCTATCTGTATTCACTTTGATTATGTTTATGTTTATACCTATACCTGCTATCTTGTACATGTTTGACAAATAAATAAATAAAATAAATAAATATAAGCTACAGCCATTCTCCAAATGTTCAGTACTATTTGAAACATTATTTAAAAATGTTTTATATTCCCAAGGAAAAAAAAATGAGTGGCTGGAGGCTGAAACAACAGAGGTGTCCATCAACCTTTAGGAACAAATTTACACAGCATTAATTGAAATAATGTATTCAAGTTGTCATAAAAAAATAAATAACAGTAGCTAGGTCTCTTTTTTTCAGATATAGGATGTAGCTGGTTCAGCAGCCAAAGTTAAAGAAAACACTCCAGGTCATATTATTACTAGGATTTCCATATTCCGCTTCCCCCGCCCCATTAAAAAAGTCCATTTGTTTATTGGGACATGATCTCATCCAAAACATATATTTATTTGGCATCTAGCCTAATGGCTTTCCAGTAAATGGAGAAATATACACTTTTATATGAAGCATTCTTGAAGCTAGTTGCAACTTCATGCAATAAGATTTTTTTAATGTTTAAAGTAAAAATAATGAGCTGTAGAAGGCCAGTTTAGTAAATTAACTGGAAAGTGTATCTATTTTAACATCAGTTCTCTGACATTTTGCTGAAGAGGGTGCCAATTTGCTTAGATACTTAAAAGAGGCATGTGGTACCTTCTTGTAATCTAGAAGAGAACTGTCTGATGCTGGTCAGCCATACCAATGTCAAAGGAAAAAAGAACAGTTTTCAAAATGTGACAGATATCCTGCATTTCATTTCAAGTATATCTATAAGAATGTCAAGATTTATAGAATGGTTTGGAAGATTGTTTCAGAGAACACTATAAAGCAAATGACTTGTGTTTGCTGAACAGGGAAAAAGCTGTGCTACCATATCTTGAAAACGTTTTTCTGGTACATGATCAGCACCATCAAGACTGTAGTAGATTTTTTTAATAACATTTTTCTTACAAGCAAGTCATAACATTAGTCTTTTTTTCCTGTAAGTAGAAATTTTGCTTGTCCACTGTTTTTTAAGAGGCATGTGAATCAACATTTGATAGAACCTAGATTATTACTATCTTCAGAAACAAAAATGTCTACTGTTTTCTGGTGCTTTAGAATTTATTTTTGTAAGTGAAACTGAATTTAACCAACCAATTTAGGGGAAGCATGGTTCACGATAGCCAAAAGACAGTTAAATTTCACATATTTTACATATTTTGGTGAAGTTCAAAGTCAGATTTGGTTAGTTGCATCTGTAAAATTAAGGTTTTAGTGTAGTCTGTTCAGGCTTATTTCCTTATTGCAAGATAGCAAAGAGGGCAAGTGGGTTTTTTATTACATGTCTTCACCAGGGGTGAAATTCAGCAGGTTCTGATAGGTTCTGGAGAACCGGCAGCGAAAATTTTGAGTAGTTCGGAGAACCGGTAGCGGAAATTTTGAGTAGTTTGGAGAACCGGCAAATACCACCTCTGGCTGGCCCCAGAGTGGGGTGGGAATGGAGATTTTGCAATATCCTTCCCCCAGGAGTGGGGAGGGAATGGGGATTTTGCAGTATCCTTCCTCTGGAGTGGGGAGGGAATAGAGATTTTGCAGTATCCTTCCCCTGCAACGCCCACCAAGCCACGCCCACAGAACCGGTAGGGAACATTTTTGAATTTCACCCCTGGTCTTCACCAGTCTTCAACCATTATGGCTCTTCACACTTCTTAACCCATAGAAGCCCTATTAAAAGTTAAGAACAGTGAAAGATAGGTCATGCACATACTGAATACCTTCAGCCCACCAAAAATTTTTTAAGGTGCATGCAAGAACTGTACACCAACATTTTCTTCTTTGAAATCCATTAAACTGAAGATCATTTGAAAATGCAGGGACCAATACAGCTCCTATCGCTTTGAAGAAATGTGTTGGCTTTTTGAGTTAAAAATAACCTGAAACAAATTGGAACCTTCCTAAAGCTTTATTAGAAATTTAGAAAAAAACCTGAAAGCTCAGAAATCATTCAGTGGATGGAATAAAGGCAAATACCCAGGCTGCTTAGCTTGGATTTGTCAGGCTGGTCTTTGGAAGTGTATTGTGCATTGAAAGCATTGGTGCCATCCTAGACACCTGCAGGATACATAATACATAATGTCAATTTACTTAAGCTGGCAATCTAGTGGCCTCCTTGGTTTGTGTTGTGGCTTGCCCCCGTCCCGTGCAGCTGCTCATGGATCCGGACGACCAGGAACAGTCCATAGGGTGGCAAGAGCGGTCTGTAGCGCCGGCACCGGAGTCCGAGACCGAAGAGGAAGCAGGGCCAGAGGACGATGCGCAATCAGTGACTCCAGTGAAGAGGAGGGGCCTCTGATTGATGCCAGAGCATGCAGGGCAGCTAGCCGGCAAGAGTGGCTGTGTAGAAGGAGGTCTACTCGAAAGTAAGCTTGCCGTCAGAGGGGCCACGCCCTAAGACTATATAAGGGTGGATCACACCACACACTTTTGCTGAAGACAATTTTGTTTGTATTCATCTTGGCTGCCTTCTGAACCTCGTCCCTATCAGTTGGATTGACTCCAGTCCGGGCTCTTGGCCAACTTCAGCAAGTACTGATTATTTGACGGACTAATTGACCTGCTTGTCTCTTTCACATTTGGAATCCCGGCCAAAGTGTTCTGTGCTTGAAAACAAACACTTTGGCAAAGAATTAGTATTCCCTTTAATACTAAGCAATTATTAGTATTAAAGCCTTTTTGTTTAAAGAACAGTGTGTGTGTGTCGCTTTCTGGGGGTTTGCCGCGCTGGGACAGAACAGTTTGGGTTATTTGACACAGGTCTTCCAATGGCTCTGATTAGGTATTTAGGTGTTTATATTTTAGCTAACCACCTGCCGATGGTTTTTGCCTCTGTCCCTCAGTATTACTGGAGGTCAGAATGATATGAATGGCAACAGGATTCTTTATATATATGCTATATCAGCAGTGAATTCTTATTGTTAGTATTATATCATCCCTGTGGGGAAAAGAAAAGGAAATAAAGTTTACTCTCTTTATTAAGAGAACACATTACTCTCTTTATTACTCTTTTTATCTTTTAAAAAGATCACTTTAAAAAAGAGGGCACGGACAAAGGATGAAGAAGAAAAAGAGCACACGTGTAAAGGAAGTTAAAATGCTTTCCCCTGTAACCAAGGTCATGCAAAAATCAGTACGAATGCCTAATTAAGAGCCAAAGATAAATAAATTGAACAACCTGAACAGCAGCGAATGTAATAGCAAAACATTAAAAAGAAAGGGGAAAAACAGCTGTCATATCTTTCTTAGCAGCTGCTGATATTGTTACTGAAAGGGCAATGGAACTTTATTTGGTGCCATCCATGTAGATAATTAAAAATGTATCAGATAATCCAAATACACATAACCGCCTGGGTCTCACTCTAATGATAACTGTAACATACTAAAGAATTGTCTGGATAAAAATTCTAGGAGGATGGGAGAGACTGTCAATAGCTGTCAGATTATAGCATCATGAACCGTGGTGGCTCAGTGGTTAGAATGCAGTATTGCAGGCTAATTCTGCTGACTGCCGAATGCCAGCAGTTTGGCAGTTCGATTCTCACTGGCTCAAGGTTGACTCAGCCTTCCATCCACATTGTTGGGGACAATATGATGACTCTGTAAACCGCTTAGAGAGAGCTGTAAAGCACTGTGAAGCGGTGTCTAAGTGCTATTGCTATCATCTGACTAAAGGCCTTCTCAACAGAGAATTAGGGAAAGAATCAGCAACACCCTCTATTGGCCCCCAAGCCCAGAGGCAGAATCACATCTTTAAAGTCTTGTAAAAAGCCAATAGGGTCAGGACCAAGCTCATTTGGAGGGGGGGGAATATTTCAATGGGCAGGTGCATGACAGTAAAGATGGTGCCCAGAACAGGCTTTATGGGACTTTATGGGATGGACAGCCATAATCAGGTGAAGTGATCAGGGAGAGATCCATCAACAGTCCAATCCCTTGTTATGAAGGCTTTATAGGTTATAATCAGCACCTTGAACTGAACCTGGAAGCATATCGGTAGCCGGTGCAACTCTCACACCAGAGGTGTAACATGTGCTGATTGAGAAACATGTGTAACATTTAGGACTAGAAACAGTTAATCCAAGAATCTAAGAACTCTGATTATTAGTCTTTATTGGAAAGAAAACAAAAATTATATTGTAGGAATGCCACTGAGTGCTCTACTTTCAAATGACACATCTGTACAAGCAATGAGGACCCAGATTGTTGGGGGCAATATGCTAACTCTGTAAACCGCTTAGAGAGGGCTGTAAAGCACTATGAAGTGGTATATAAGTCTAAGTGCTATTGCTAATTAAGGCAGCAAAACACATGCCCACTTTCTCCTGCTCTTTCTGTGCAAAGGTTGGATGGGCTTCTCTTTTATGAAAGGGAGGCAGTTTCCATCTGCTTAGTTTGGTAACCGCTAGTCCTTCAATCAGTGTGAGAAATAACTCCCACAGCATGTCCTTTTAATCTCTTTAAGTTAGGAAATCACTAACGCAGTTTTGGAGGAACAGAGGGAGGCAGTGAGGAGAAGAACCTCCATTAAAGAAGCATTACATGATTCACATAACATTAAGGCCAGGCTTGTCCAAAACTGAAATAAATGATTCAGACGGAGAAGATAGTCTAGGAAAGTGCTTCAGCCTTCTTGGGATTGGTTATCCTTAGCTCACTTGAAGGATCAAGGTGAAGTGTTTGAAAAGAGAGTATGCATTTCATTTTTCATCCGAGAGAGAAGATGATCACTTATTGCCAAGAAAACTGCTTCTCAGAAACTAATTTCCAAGCATATAATATGTCTCTATACTGTCTTTTATTCAATCATTTACCATAAATGGTATAGTTTATATCTCAAAGAGTGGAGTTATTATCTTTTCCTTTGCAATTTGTTCTTTGGCACATGATTTGTAATTCATGCTAAAATTGCTTATTTGGTTCTTAAGGGAACATTTGCCACAATGGGGAAAAAATGTGATTTGGAATAAGGAGGGCTGGGGCGGGTGGTTCAAGATAGGAAAGGCTGATCATTGTGTCAGAGTCTTGAATAAAGTAGTATGGAATAAAGTAATATGGAAATGAACAGAAGAGGGAGTTATTTATTATTTTGATAGCAAGTAGGTAAGATAGCTGAGCAATAAATAAAAGTAAATATTGCTAGCATATCTGCAGATCAAATTATTGCAGGAACATAAAGATTACACACACACACACACACACACACACACACACACACACACACGCATGCAAGTAGTGTTATGTAATGACAAAGGAAAATGTAGCTGTATGTGTGGAACAAGTGCTATGTCTTCTCATTTCTTTAACAGTATATTACAGTTTTAATAAACCATATTAAAGAAAAGCCAGTTTGATGTAGTGTTAAGGCACCAGGCTAAAAACTCACAGTGGGGACTTCAGTTCTAGTCTGCCTTATGCATAAAACCTGCTGAGTGACCTTGGGCCAGTCATTCTCTCTCAGCCCTTGGAAGGAAGGAGGCCGTGGAGAACCACTTCCAAAATCTTGCCAAGAAACTTCAAGGATTTGTCTGGGCAATCACCAGGAATCCACACTGAATTAAAGGTACTCCCTCCTTGCAAATATATTAAAGATAATAGGGTTGTGGACAGTTATAAAATTCTTCTGGAGGGCAAGTGCAAGACTGTGGGTCTTGAAAGAAAACATGGTGTTATGGAGTCAGTTTGTGCAAGTCTCGAAATAGGAACATCTTTTTTAAGGCTCTCATAAAAGCCATAATAAAGGACTGTGTTAATGAATAGTAGAGAAATAATTCATTTACATTTAGTGCGAAACTTTTCTTTCAAATCATTTTCAGAGCACACCCATTCCTTTTACAGAATAAATAATGGGCTAATATTGTAATAAATTGTGCTTTAAAAATAATTAAAAATCCTACTTCCTTTCTGTGCTCTTTTCTTCCATGGAAATTTCATATATTGTGAAGACAACTCAATAAGTATAGTTGGGAACATTAGATCCCTTGGGGCCCAGGATTTTAAAATACGAATAGAATAGAATAGAATAGAATAGAATAGAATAGAATAGAATAGAATAGAATAGAATAGAATAGAATAGAATAGAATAGAATAGAATAGAATAGAATAGAATAAGGAAAGGGGAAAGAAGGGAAGGGAAGGGAAAGGAAAGGAAAGGAAAGGAAAGGAAAGGAAAGGAAAGGAAAGGAAAGGCCTTTTTTTAACTGCTTAGTATGTCAGGTTTCCTGATTCTAAATTGGCAAAAACTACCTAGAATAGATACAAAATAAAACTATTATAGTAGAATGAAGCCACTTCAAGCAGATGATTGTTCTCAGTAAACATTAACTACTTTTTATATCCTTTGTATTTAAATCTAGCATACATTTTTCCCAACCTTTTCATGGCTTAATTAAGAAATTGCTTTTAATTTCTCAAGCTTGGCAATGAGAGGCATTTGAATATGCTTGGAAGCATACTAGGTAGTGCTTCATCAAAGTTTTGACTAAACAACTTGTCGGTAGTAATGGCACAGAGGAGTCCTCCAAAGAACTTATTATCCAATCTAGAATTGTATCAGAACAGACGTTAACCCTCTATAGACCATGAATGTGGAGATATTGAAGATGGAGTTTGTATTATAGGCATACCTATCTTAGAGGGTGTGATGGAACCTGTAGAAATTCAGTGCTAGTACATGGCAATGGTGTGTTCTACTGTGAAGATACTAAGAGTTAATGTGTCACTGCTGTTAGTGGACCTAGTCTTCGATATGTACAGACGTAATTTTAAGGGCCGAAGCTGGCAACTAGCACTACACAGTCTAGACTGAATCATGTACAGCAGGTGCAATCCAGGCACTGAGAAATGAATAGCTAATTTTTAATTGAGTCAAAAAGAGTGGGAGGGAAAGGCTTAAGATTTAAACTCTGGGTCTGATAACTCAGAAGCATCTGCAGTGGAGTCCAATAATAAGAGCAAACAGGCAGTTAAAACCAGGGGTGAAATGCTCCTGGTTCGGCCGGTGGTTCGGAGAACCGGTAGCGATGGCAGCACGAGGCTCCGCCCACCTGCCCGGATGCCACCATTTTGTTGTTTTCTACTCTCTGCGCATGCGCAGAGGGTAAAAAAGCCGGTGCGTGAGCAGAGCACGGGCAAAAAAGTGCGCGCATGTGCGAGCAGAGCGGGTGTACGGGCACGGAGCGAGTGCTTCCAAACCGGTAGGGAAGGTAAGTAGATTTCATCGCTGGTTAAAACCTCTTTCCTTTTTAATGTCTATTGCACATATCACACACATGTAGCAATAGCAATAGCACTTAGACTTATATACCACTTCACAGTGCTTTATAGCCCTCTTTCAGCAGTTTATAGAGTCAGCTTATTGCCCCCATCATTCTGGGTCCTCATTTTACTGACCTCGGAAGGATGGAAGGCTGAGTCAACCTTGAGCCAGTAAGACTCGAACTGCCGAACTGCTGGCAGCTGGCAGTCAGCAGAAGTAGCCTCCAGTACTGTATTCTAACCAGTGCGCCACCACAGCTCTTTTAAAAAACATGTAAAAAGGGACATGTTAAGTCTTGGCCTTTAGATCTCTCAACATTGTCAGACAATATTCTTGAGAATTACATATGAATCCAAGAAAGTGCAGAATATATCCTACTGGAATATATTCTGCACTTTCTTGGTTTCATATGTAATTCTCAAAAATATTATCTGACAATGGTTAAGAGATCTAAAGGCCAAGACTTATAGTTGCCAGCTTCAGTCCTTAAAATTACATCTGTACATATCAAAGCCTAGGTCCACTAACTGCAGTGACACCCTGACAGTGATATCTAAAAGAAACCAAACTGATTTAAATCAAATGACACATATATGAAATGAGATGGCTTATCGTGATGAAGTTAAATGAACTGCGGGGGGTGGGGGAAATCCATCCCAACTTAATAAAGCAAGAACTGAAATCTTGTCAGCACAAAAGGAGCAGAAATCTTATAAATATTCAAACCCTTAATCAAATAGCTTAGGGGAAAAACTGTTTGGAATGTTCATAATTACTTTAAGTGGCTTATTAATGTTATCATTTTATGATAGTGATAGTGCATTGGGGACATCTAATACTTAATTGTGTCACAGAAGCATACTAAACACTCCATGTTTGGTCACTTGGGATTATTATCCTAACAAATGAAAACAACACTTTCCAGTATTAATAATTCCTGGCATTTATGTAGTGCTTGAGAGTTTCAGTACTTCCCATAGTGTGATTCAATTACCCTGTATATTTCTAACCATCCATCTAGCCATGTAGAGTGGCTGAAAGAGACTAACTTGCCTAAGGATGACTAGGCAAGTTTGTGAGAAAATATCATTTGAACTAGGAATTTTATGGGGCAGTACCCTAACTAGTATGCTAAAGTGGCCAAATAGGTAAATGACATGACTGGCTTTTCATCTTTCATGCCATGTTTTAGAGCCCACGAGCGGTAAATAGCAACATTTTCCAGCAAACATATTTACCCCTGTGAGGAACATATCCCAAATTCCATAATTTTTATCCTTAATTTCCTCTGATGACAGTATCTGATCAATTCCAGGTGAGCTAACTCCTGATCTTCTGTATCCATTAAAAAATGGAAAACGGTAAAACAACAGCTTTTGGTTTGATGTTTTTTGTCAGGAAAATGTGTTCTTTATTCGGCTATATCCTTCCCTATTTTCCAATGTGGTTTTTTTTTTTTTTGTAGAAAGCCTTTAAATATAAAAACTAACCACCTTATTAGTCACACATCTTCCCTTCCAAACAAATATGCAGAATTTAATGAGGTTATTTCTCATGTGGGCATAAGCTTAAACATGTGTATAACAAGATATTTTACTTGTATTTGGATGTCTGTAAATAGTTATAGCAAAGAATTAACTATTCAGTATAGTAAGCATAGACCTATAAAACCATGCAGTCAAAGTAATGGGCCACATCTAGTAAGCTCTTTCATTAGGGCTGCTAGATCTGGGGTACAAAAATTCAAATGATCTCTAGATAGAAGTAGAAGCATATAGAAAACTCTCTGTTATCATCTAGGGTTCATCTAAGCTTTTACAACCCAGACCTGTTAGCTTTATAGGCTTATTTTTATGTATATCTGGAGCCACTGTTTTACAAGCTACATAACTAAATGTTAGGATTTCTCATTTTTATCTTACAAAATGATGCCTCTGTGGATCTCCTAAGCTCATTTTTGTGTTCTTGGGCCATTACACCCAAGATTACATATACTACACTCATTACCTAGCACAAATATACCCTTGTTGTATACCCTAGACATTTATACTTTTCCCTTTAGTTGTACTGTTATGATTATTCTTGTTGTTATTTGTAATTGTAAATTTGAAGATTTGAGATACTGAAAAAAGCAGGAGAGAGGCAAATGAAAGCACACAAAAAAATCAAAAAGAAAGCACAATAACAATGACAGTTTCTACACTATCATATGAAGTGTTTTTCACAGCCACAGGTTTGAGATTTATAGCAAGATGTCAGTTATCTCATGCCCTATGAAATTCACAAATGCAGCAAAATGATAAAGGGGAAATAAAGAGGTTCCTTTTTTCTTTGAAATTGCTGGTTTCCAAATAAATGGTATTTAATCATTTATATTTTTTTATAATGATATACTGGTAAGTGGCATTTTTTACTTGAGGCACAGAACAGACCCTGAGAACCTCTTTTTTTGTCTAGTGCTAAAAAAGAAGGTTGAAATTAGAACAAAACAAAGAAAACTTTTTCAAAGAAGTGAATTACAGATGTGTACATACATCCCCATGATACTTACTGATAGTCAAAGATAGAAATGGACATTTATCATGACAGCTTTAAAAGAAATATTAGTATTTAATATTTAAATATCATTTAAAGGAAAGTGATTTGCTCTGGGAGTATATTTTTTTTTAAAGAAAAGATGTCTTATTGCATTTTTGGTGGCTGCTAGATCAAAATGTGGATTTTGGAATTTCCAATACAGAAGAAAGTGCATTGATGTCCATAAAAACTCTAAACATCAAAGACCAAGAAGAAGAGGCTTGCAAAAATCTGGCTTTGTGCTTAACTTTGTCTGTTCCATTTTTGTGGCTGTACAAGACTTTGTAAACTTTACAAAAGAGTGTCTGATATTTCAAAAATACTGGATGCGTAATCTCAAAACTATCTGGGCTTTACAAAAAAGCAGCTTCTGAGAATGAAAACAACCACTTTTGTGAGCAGAGGTTTATTCATATGGTCCTTTTCTTCTCACTGTGGCTCTCCTTAATTCCTGACAGCCTTCTGTAAAGGGTCCTTCAATCCTTTTTGGAGCTGGAAGAATTCCATCACAGTTATGCTTAAGGAAGTCATTCTTTAAACAGACAGAAATACTCTTGAATCTATAGTACTTCTCTAGTTCTTTCATGACTGTGCTGGTAAGATGGGGATTTTAAATCCTACTTAAAAGTATCATGCTTGAAACTGTAGACATTCTATGGTTTAAATAAATTATGTCATTGCTCTTAGAATGATGGCAGACTTTAGCAGAGGCGGGTGCAAATTGTAATCAGAATGAAAATAAGCACATGCATAAATATAGAAAGACAATAGAGTAGCTTTAATAAGACCCCCAGAGTATTCATGATAGAGAAGTGATTTAATGTAAGGGCTTCCTGCTCTATAACTATGTCTTATATCAACTTTATTCACATGATGAAAGACCTTGTAGAATTTTGATTATTTATCATTCAGGTATTCAAATTTTTATATTTCCTCTTTATCATTGGATTTGGAGTGAAACATGTCCAATAAAGTGAAATGTGTACCACCAAGGAGGATTTGGAATACACCCTTCCAGAATTAGTAACATTTATTCATGAGAAACAAGAGCAGAAAATGATATTTGAGTTGGAACTATAATCCCCTTTCCCCCTTATATAATGGACTAGGAATTACTGTGGTCTAATTATTTGATTATCTCACTTGTGACTTATTTGTTTGATATTTGTTTGATATTTCTCTTTCTTACAAATAAGATGGAGGATGTTAAATAAGATGAGACATTATGTTCCTTAAGAAATATCTGGAGTATTGTGGCATATCAACAAGAAGGAGAAAGGAAGGGGAACATTGGTTTCATGCCTCCATAGTCCATAGAGTTTTTAATCATCCATGTACAATTTGATTTACTGAAAGTGAGAAAGGGGTGGGATAGGAATAGTTTTTAAAACACGCTTATTTTCAATTCTTATCTCCAAATCGGCTTACTTAGATTTAAACTATTGATAATATAATGAAAATAATGTTACTTCCTGCACTAAGTTTACTTTTAATATCTTAATTATTGAATGCTTTTTATAAATACTATATTTTTCTCTTTCCAAACAGAGCAAGTATTGTACAAAAGCGAATTATTTATTTTCAAGATGAAGGATCTCTCACCAAGAGGTTGTGTGAGCAAGGTATGGTGAATACTCCTTTTCTGTTTCCATTCTTCTCGCTCTCTGATGATATGATTTGTTCACAACATTTCTCTCTTTTAGTTGGGAGCACATGCCAGCTGAATTTAAATAGTTTTCAGTCATATTTATTTCAGTGCAAAAAATCTGTCAGAGTTGATATGTTTTGACAAATTTCTACTACTTCCTAAATTAACTGCATCCTCAAAATTACCTTTTGAACTTGTTTATTTGCAAATGTTATGCTACATTCATTTATGTTACAAATGAATTTTCTTTCAGAATTTATAGTAGTCTTGACTTGGACTTCATCTATGTTTAAATTTGTAAACAAGTAAATTTAGGTGCTTTTCTATGTGGGTCTTTCTTGCTATTCATAATATTATTTCCTAAATTCGTTCTGAAATTTCCTCAGACTGTAACTCTTGCTCTATGCACTGGGAAGTCTGACCAGGATCATAGTCTTGGAAAAGTCTATGTATCAACAGAAAGAATTTTATGGGATTTAGAATGGAGCAACAAAAACACCCAAGCCCACATACATGGATACTAAAGTTTGTTTACTGATTGAATAGAAATATAGAAAAGAACAATATAAGTTTAGGCCTGCTGAAACAAAGTGGCATTGTTGCAAACAAAATTAATGTTCTGAACATTTGACTTTTTCCACATACTATAGAAGAGCATGTGTAGAACTGCTAATTTATTTATTTGGGAAAGGGAACTGCATTCTCAAATTGTAGTAACAAAGGTTATATGGATATTCCCTCCCCAAGTAAATCAAATGTGTGTGATAACACACACACTGTAGTCAATAAACAAGCTGGCCTTGAAGGATAGAGGGAAGATCCACTACCGAGGCAATGATCAGATAAATGAAACTTGAACTCAGGCCAAAAAAATTGTTTGCAAAAATGTCTCAAGACAGCATACACACACACACACACACACACAAACACACACACACACACACACACACACACAGAGAGAGAGAGAGAGGGGGGGGAGTGGGGGGAGACCCCTAATTGTCATGAAACTAAAAAGGGGGAGGAAAGGAAACGCAATCAGTGTTTATGAGTTTCTGTTCCAATGAAGTACTATAGTCTACTCTACCTTATAGGGATGGTACAAACCTCAGACTTTAAACAATAAAAAACTGCATTCTTAGAAGAAGCTACTCCTGCCAGAGTAATGTGCCTACTGAGAGAAGCAAGTGGCATATAGGAAGTTATATCTACTCATCTTCCTTTCATCTCTCAGGTGCAGAAATAATGCAAAGTAGCTTTTTTTTTTTGCAATTGCCACCATAATGACATGCAAGTTGCTTCACGCAGACTCATCATGCCACTTTCACACAGCTAACGTAAACTATTTTGTCAGAAGAGAAGATGTAATTTCCCCCCGTTTTCCTTAACAAAAGCAAACTAGACAGGTCATTCAACTTTACAACAGTACTGGTCATATAGTATCTCCCACATTTTCATTTGCCTGAACACTTTACTCAGAAGGATTGTAAAATGAGTGTTCTGCAGATGTTTAATTTCTTTTGAGATTACATTCAAAATGCATAATTTTTATGCTGAAGCCTTCCAGAAAATGCTTTCTGGATCTTCTTGCACAAGACTAGTGATTCCTTTATGCAGCCCTGCAGAGGAAATTACCACTGCAATTCATTTTATTTGTGGCTGTTTATTCTTTCAATAATAGTCATTTTTAAAGGGATACCAAGGCAGATGGCCTTCGTCTTTTTCCCTTTGACCCAAGAATCCTGGATTAGCATAATTTGGCCTTGACTTTTATACTCTTCCTGAAATATCCTGAAGTATGTGCTCTAAGATGCTTAACTGAATTTAATAGAACATGACATATCTGACACTCACCAGGCTATCTCACTTTCTGAGTCTATTTAGTAATGCAGATTGCTTTCATTTTGAAACAGCTCTTTATGTCATAAAGGGTGAATGTGCTCAGGAAAGTCAGTGGAGCAAGTTACATAAATGAAATGGAGATGTCTGTTTTGTGGTCTTGAATGCAGAAAAGTCAAAGGAAGCATTAAAAGCCAAAACAATTTGTCAAGAATCTGAATTGCATCCCATTTGTTTCTAAAAGAAGGAAAACATTCTGCCTCTCAACATGTTTTGAAACTCTTTTTTACGGCATGTTTTTATTTTTATTTCAAAGTTAAGTATTAGTGTATGTATGAAACATTTGCTTATGTTACATGGCACCATGTTCTACCTGTAATATCACTACCGTAGACTGTTGTGGCAGTGAGCAGGATTTTCATAAAATGACAGTTGGACATGATATTGCCATTCTTTGAGGCTTCTATTTCTATGTGAAGAATTGTTGTTTAGAAGTATACCTAGGAAAATTTATCTGTACTATCAAAACATAAACACCAATGGAAGAAGAGATTTGAGACCCATCTTTCCCCAAATTATGTCTTTCAATGTTCTCTAATATTTTAAGGTGAGACCACCATAATGTGGGAGGAAAAAACAAGCAGAATCAATATTAGAGATACCCTAGAATTCTACAATATAATATTTTCTTGTCAATATCTTCCCCTGTACATGCAGTATATTTGGTATTTTATGGAACTGTGTTTCAGGCCTTTTCACAAGTAGGTAGGGTCATTTCAAAAAGGGGAGAGGGAATCAGAAGGTCAAGAAAAAAGCAACAAATGAAGAATGCAAATAACCTTTGAAAAATGACAGGTAACCTCTGTCGCTTCTGACTCCCATCAGACAGAATTTCAGCTGAACTGAAGTCATTTATAAATAAAAGGCCATCTCTAGGTCCAACTTAGTTCACAATCACAAATGTACCCTGGCACTCAAGGTTACATGTGCAGTCAGCTGAGATTTACAAATATCTAGGGCTGTATTTTACACAGAAAGAGAATGATGTATTGGCTCTCAAAAATGTATTTGCCAAGTTCTAGAATTTCCACATTTTGCAGATCATCAAAGTTTGGTGACTTCATAAAGTTGAATTAGAATAAGTAACACTTCTTTTTCCTAGGTGATTATGAAAGATTTGTGTTACTAGTTTTTTTTGAGCAAAATTGAAATTCTAGAATTAAACTATGTGAGGAAAACATATCATATAAATATGTAGCTTTACTTTTGGCAATAAAATACACTTTCTTAAAATACATAGTTTTATTTCAATATTGAACCTATCCTGTATGTGCTTAGCCACTGCTGAATGTTTAACCTTCCTGTAATGAAATGTGAAATTATCTCCTAGGGAAGTTCATTCAGAAAAAGAACCAAATGATCGCTCATACTTCTTATTTGGGTTATTGGACTGGTCCTAATGTGGTAGCATCAGTAGGCATGGACACACTTTGGTATGCCTATATAATATAACTTGTTTGTAATACGCCCTGAAAGAATGGAGTATAGAGTTATGTGCTACAGACATATCCTTGCCTCATTTTGTGTTGACAAGATAAAGTAAATAACAGGTGTAAGTAAGCAATAGAACATAGTGTCAAGTTTCAAATGGAGTTTTTGCTGTTGCAAACATTATTGCTTCTCAGCTTGCCAACAAACTATTGGGGGAGGGAAGGGGGAGATAGAACTAAGCTCCCGACATCAAGATGCCAGCCATGGGAA
This sequence comes from Thermophis baileyi, assembly GCA_003457575.1. NCBI lineage: Eukaryota > Metazoa > Chordata > Lepidosauria > Squamata > Dipsadidae > Thermophis > Thermophis baileyi. The sequence continues at coordinate 8,262,010 of QLTV01000972.1, read as the reverse complement.
CCAAGGACATTTCGGCAGGTGTTTACCAGAGCAAAAGAAAAAAAAAACTGTCTCACAACAATATCAGAAATCTTCATTGGACAATGTGACCTGGTCTAAAGGGGGGAGGGAAGACCTGAATTTTAACTATATGGTTTGCGCGGGAAATAGTTAGATCTGGTTTTGCCCTCATCTTTGCCGATATGATGTACTCAATAAAGTTTTGCATTAAGAGATTGGATCGTCTCAGCCGTGCTTGCTTTGGTTGGGTTCATCAGTCGGAACGTTGACACATAGACATAGAAACTATTCTAGTATACATGTCCTAGGTACACATGCAAAGAAGAAACATATGAAATATCTGGATCCTGGGAAGTTGCTGTGCACATGCCTATTCCAGGGTCTATCTACTATCATCCTTGGGGATTTCTGACAGGCAGAAGGGACTTAAGGCAATCTTTGCACTATATATGGTGCTAATTCTGTTTCATTTAATGAAATCCCTTCACAGATATGCTTATTGTCTTTGAATTGGAACAAAATCTGTTGCCTAATGTCTTGTTAGGGTACATAACACAACCCTTTTACAGTTACATATTACACAAAATAATGTTTCATATTATGATTTCTTATTAGACTCCGTCATGGAGGGTGTGACAGATAAGCCAATCATAGACTGCTGCGCCTGTGGAACTGCTAAATACAGGCTTACTTTTTATGGAAACTGGTCAGAGAAATCACATCCAAAAGATTATCCACGTGAGTATTCTATTTTTTTTCATGCTTTAGATCAGTGGTTCCCAAAGTGGGCGGTACTGCCCCTGGGGGTCGGTGAGATGACTTAGGGGGGTGCTAAGAGGCAAGGGGAGTGGCAGGGGGCACTAAGAGGCAAGGGGGGCAGCAGGGGGCGCTAAGAGGCCACGTGGAAGGCAGGAAAGCATGTTGGGGCGGCGGGGAAGGGAGGTAGCAGCCTACTCCCTTCCCTGCAGCCCTGCCATGCTTGGTGGCCTTCCACGCGGCCTTCCCGGCAGTCCCCCATGCCCGCTTGCCTTCTGAGTTCAGCATCCAGCCTGGCCAGTGGGTGGGTGGGCAGCCCTGAGAGGCAGACGCTGAGAGGGGCTGCTGCACATGCGCCCGCCTCATTTCTGCAAAGGCAGAGCCCCCCCACCTTGCAGGGCGATCCAAAGAGGGGAGGGGGATGCTGCAGAAAAGGCTGCCTTCCACCCGTGCCAGCTCCACGGCACTTGGGGCTCCAAAGCAGCCCACTGGCTTCTCACCCGGCCACCTGCCTGCTCTCTTTGCGGATCAGCCCAGCTGACCGCCGGCACCACTCTGGGAACTCGGCCCGCGGCACCAGGTTGGAAGCCAGTGGGCTGCTTCGGAGCCTCAAGTCCCGTGGAGCCGGCACGGGAGGCACGGGTGGAAGGTGGCCTGTAGAAACAGTATCCCCCTCCCCTCTTTAGATTGCCCTGCAGGGCTCTACCTTTGCAGA
>QLTV01000972.1:8249808-8260097 GCA_003457575.1 Thermophis baileyi | reverse complement strand
GGAAAGAGAAAGGAAGAAAGACCGAAAGAAAGAAAGAAAGAAAGCAAGAAAGAAAGAAAGAAAGACTTATGACCACAATTGAGCCCAAAATTTTGGTTGCTAAGCAAGAGCGTTGTTAAGTGAGTTTCTCCACATTTTACAAATTGGCCACGCCCACCGGTCACCTGACCACCAAGCCACGCCCACCTGAAGGGGTGGGGGGCACTGAGGATGAGTTTGTAGCACCAAGGGGGTGGTGGACTGAAAAAGTTTGGGAACCACTGGTCTATCTCATATATTTGTTTCACCTTTTCAGTTGCATTACTGAAATAAATGAACTTTTGCACGATATTCTAATTTTTCGACTTTCACCTGTATATATTTAATTTAATATAATCCTGATACTTAGTGGGGAAAAAGTCAGCCATTATTTGATTGCAGCTCCCCGTATTAGAGGTCCTAGGGTTTTACCTTTTTTTTTCCCAGTTCTGTTATTGGATTTTACTTTTAGATCTTTAAATAATACCTTCATATCAGTAACAATGAAACCAATCAAGTGACCTGAAATTTTGAGTCATTTTCAGTTTTGCTTTAATAAAGATTATACAATGGGCAAGATATTATTAAAGGCTTTGTGCGTATTTTATTCTTTAATATTGCTTTGTTCCCATGCAACAAGCTAAAGTTCATTCAGCCAGAATTTTGTCTATATATCAAATGTTATTGATATCAGCTTCATAGATTTTTGTCTCAACTTTATTAAGTTGAAGACTGCCTGATTCAGATATAGAGCTGGGTGTGTTAATAAAGGAGTTTATATTGACACATTAAAATTTGTGCTTTGAATTTGTGACTGAAGTTGAAACCATAGAGCAAATGCAAAGACTAAGTTTTCCTACAGCTATATGGCGATTTTCAGTCATCCAGGTCACGGTTGTCCCAAAGGTGCGTTTTTCAGGAGGCAACTGGACTTCCTTGTTTTTTTCTTTGAAGACAGGTTTTCCTACTGCTAAGATTCTATAGTGCAGGGGTCCCCAAACCCTAGGCTGCGACCCATTACCGGGCCTTGAGCCTTTCGGAACTGGGTTGCGGAAGTGGCATGCAGGCGAGTACGTGCATCTCCATTTGTGTGAGCAGATGGTGAGCGTGCTCCATTTGTGCAAGCAGTGGGCACACGTGCCTGCCACTCATGCAAACGGAGTTGCACCTGGACCTGCTTGTCCGCTGCATGTGGGGAGTCCTCTCCCCCCGCCAGCTGGTCCCCAAAACTGAAAAGGTTGGGGAACTCTGCTATAGTGATTGTTGATGTGAGACGTATTTGATATACTTCTATTGGTAGACTAAAAATCACGTTCTTTTGTTATTTGTAAACATTTTTCTGAATAATATGGGTTCCAAGTTCTGTTTGTTGCTTCTTCAGCTAATGAATAGTTACAAGTAGTCTTTTTAGCTTAAATGAGATTAAGTCTCGTCTCACCTTCTGGTGAGATGGGCAGCAAATAAATTAAATAAATAAAAATAAATAAGTCTCCTTTTTAGTTATTATTTCAACCTGGCCATGGGACTGTCACTAGGAGAATGTATTAAAATATATATTAAATACTATAAAATGACCTATACATCTAGTATTTGTTACCTAATATGACCCAGAAATGTTTGCAACTCAGTTTCAGTGTGCATGGAAAAGTGGTTTGCTGGCCAGCCAAAGTCAAAATATGGGCATGGAGAAGAGAAGATAACAGGCACACTTATTGTTGGGCATGCAGCTTACAGGAATATTTTCATTCAATAGCTAGGGCTAATATTACATAGTTAAAAGAATGGTGAGTTTAAATCCAGGGTGCATTAATTGAGAATTCCTGCACTACAGTAGTATTTTTATAGCCCATTTTATCTCAGGGGGATATTGTCTTTTTAATCTTACCCAGTTAGGTTGACCCAGGCTCTAAGAGCATTGGACCCCAGACATAGATTTATTTAGATCTTCCCATGAGAGTTAGGGAGATGTTTTATTTTGTAAAAACAAATATATAAAAGTGTTATGTGAGTGCTTTTTATATTCTGTTCTAGTACTATACTGTATACTATCACTATTCAATTGCTGTTATTATGACAATGATTGTACTACTATGTTATCACTGTTCAATATACAATACCCTCTTCAATTTTAATTTTTCCCATCCCAATGGCTTTAGCAAATTCTGTGGAGCAGAGTTCTACTCTGGAACAGCTTTACTGTAGACACTTGTATTTTGATATACTACACATATTGTTTAAGTACTATAGCAAAATTTGGTGCAGTGGTTAAAGCATCAGTCTAGAAACTGGGAGACTGTGAGTTTTAGTCGTGCCTTAGACACAAAATCAGCTGGGTGACTATGGGCCAATCACTCTCTCTCCCCCCTAGGAAGAAGGCAATGTCAATCCACTTCCAAAAACCTTGACAGGAAAACAGTAGGGATTAATTCAGACAGTCACTGGAACTCAAAAATCTGGCTCCAATCACAAAACAAACCACAGCAAAAGTCCTGGTTACTGTAATTCTTTAAAGACCCAATCCAAGTTCCATCCAACAATTCTATTTTACTTGATTCTGTCCTCACCCATCATTCCAAGTTCTTAAAAAAATGATCACTTTTAAGTTATCTTTCTCTTTTTCAGACAAGAAACACATGTCCACAAGAAAGCACTTGACTGTAGAAATCATCCATTTACTTCAATAATAATATTTTCTGAATAGATCTTTTAAAACCAATGTCTTGTTTGACCAATGTATACTATCGCTCTTAACAATGTGCTATATATTCATGACAGTGTTACTGATACAAACTCTTCGATTGCACTGTAAATTATATCATTTGCAACTACCTTCATTTTTTTTCTAAACAAAACTCTATTATCATCGTTAACAACAAAAGAATGTGGAATAACTTGTGTTTTGCTATTGTTGCTTCATTATTCCAGCAGTTACCATTATGCATTCTCATTTTGTCATTGGCATTCAATTATAGTAACAGTTTTGCCCTTCAGTTATAATACATTTTCTTCTTACCTGCTATTTCTTTGTTCATTTGAATATGAGGTGCAACATTGCTAGCCATAGTCATTGCTAATTATATGCAGTCTAGTAAAACTTCACTTTTGAAAAACAGCTCTGCAGGAAAGTGCTACTGTTCCAAAATTACTGATTTCTTACAGAATTAAATCTAATGGAGTTAATGTTGAGGATATAAATCAAAACAATGCACTGAAATTTTTATTCCCTATTTTTACTAACATAGGAAAAAAATAATGTTTTCCAGTTTGGTATTGATATGAAGAGTGCCTTTCTGCTTAATTTTTTTTTGCCATAGTATTAGTACTATTTCATGCAAATAATTGTGTTAAAAATCTGTAAAATGAGTCTATAATATACAAAATAAATTAATACAATATTAAAAATTAAAATGCAATTCTCAATGAAACAATAAACAATAAATCTACTTTCATAATCTAATCAACTCAACTAGACAAGGTAATATAAGGTAATAGGGGTAATAGGTAATATAAGAATCTTAATTTTTAATTATACACATATATGCATATGGACATCATTTTAAAATGTTCAATTTCCACTAGCTTCCATGATGTCCTTAACTCATCAGACCAAAGAAATAGTCCTTCCATTAAAGCAAGGCCTCAAGCTATTTTAGCTCCTTTATAAATTGCATTAATTTAGACTTTAATTGAAGGGTCAAAGGCAGTTGACTTCACAAAACAAGAACCAGAGACATAAACACCCAAAGACAAAATGTTATTCTAGTAAATGGAACAAACTAGATCAGGTTACTTGACGAAGCATATAATGAGAATGAAGGATAATGAGGATAATGAAGAATACAGTGTCTATAGGGGGAGCTTGGAAAATGATAATGTGACTAGATTGGAAGTCTATAGAGAAGTATTGCCAAAAGAGAAATTTGACAGGAGGAGGAAACATCACAAAGTGTCCTAACAGACATCTTTTGGATTGAATAAAGGCAGAAAGTAGTGTATAACTGACAAACTGCTACCTTAGTCCAGAAATGAAAATAATCAGCTTTATAGTCTCATGGCTACAGGATGATCAGGAAAACAATAACAGCAATAGCAGCAACATGTCTTACCCATATTTAAGGTGTGCAATGACATCCAAGCCAAAACACCTGCAAGGCAATCTAACAAAATGTGTTATACTGCTATTTATAATGACCGGTGGTTAAAAAAAATTGATTGATTGATTGAGATTGGGTTACAATGCATCATCTAAAAGAGAGATGGAGGCCTATACCTTTGTGGAATTTATATAAATGTAATACTGAATCCGGCAATGTGAAATTAAGGATCCAAAAAAAAAGTGTACTGATGATATAGTAAACAATAAAGAAATATAAGGAACCATAAGAATAACAGAAGGGAAGAAGAAACCATTCTAATCAAGTAAAAATATATAACCAAGAATAACACTAGTTACCTAGTTTAGGTAATGAAATGTCTGCAAGAAAGCGATCAAGCTCAGAGAGCATCAAGGACCCTGATTTCAATCCTAAGCTACAAATATTCTCCTTTATTGGTAAGCTATTGATTGATAATAGATGTTAAATATACAACTGTTTTGACTGATTAAAGTTAGTTTTAGTTTTATTTCATCCAGTGGGACTCTTCCAATACCTTTTCTGTATCTGGATTTGTATTGCACATACCGATTAAGTCATGAAAAACAGATTCTTAGGGGGTACCACCTGGCTACAACAGAAGCCAGAAAGTTAAGATTTGATGGTAGTGCTAAAGGAAATGTTCAGGGCTTCTTCCAACTTTAGTATCTTTCCAGTTTTAATATCTGACAACAAGAAGACACAAGCTGGGAAAAGGATGTTGGAGAAATTTGATTTTCTGGCTGGGAGATGACATTACAAAGCACCAGACGGTGTGCTGATACATCCCGCAAAGAAAACTGGATAATAAAGTAGTCCAGATGGCATTGTTGGAAAAAATTACAAAATCATAAAGGCAGACAAGATCCAGGACAGTGGCCTTTTCTCAATTTGGGTATTCAAGAAGAATTAAATGAAAAGGTGCCAAAAGACAGGAAAATTCAGATGTTAACATGGCTTGTAGTCCCATGTCTGGGACTTTAAAGTTTCTCCAATCAGAGTGTGGGTACAACCTAAATGAGAAAGCCTTGTGATTATGATAATCAGAATAATTATTTACCTCAGGTGGAGATAAATAAACCCAATTGGACATCTAAACAAAATTTTAAGTGAATGATCAATAATATAAATAAAATACAAATGGAAAAGTCAATTTTATCCAAAGAGCCTAACTTGTACTATGTAATAATAAGCAGTTAGACAAAGCAATTGCCATGGTATCTTCACAATTTACCCAGGTTTCAATTGTTGTTTACAACACAATAGAATAGTCAATTAAACATTAGACAGGAAATTAGCTTTCCTGCTTAGTGAGTGTGGATGTCATAGAACACAGCTATAAGGAAACTTATTTACAATGTTTCTAATGCAGGGGAATCTGACTTTCATGCTAAATAGACTATTACTAGCAGGGAACTCTTTTTGTCAAGCTTAGTCAAGATGTCTCCAAAATACGGAGGTCGTAACAACAATCAGCTGTTCAGATCCCAGTGAATACATAAGGTTCTTAAATCTCTCCAACAGTTCTGAACATACACACCCCAGTCCATTTTTCCTATCTCCCTATTTCTCCCTCTGCCTGGTTTGCTTCTACTAATAATACTAGTACTGGCAGTGATCTTAGGAAAACCAGAGTTTCTTAAATCAGTGTTTCCCCCCCACACACACACACAAGTCTCAGTTTCTCCATATCCAGTAATACTGATAGACCATAAAATCTACTGATAAATAACAAACTATAGACTGGAAATATCCATCCTGCCTTTAACAATCACCCTCTCTCATTCTCTGTCACTTCTTCCAACTATAGCTTACCTCTCATCACCACCAAAACACAAGAGGGACTATAAGTTTTTATAAGTATTTTTATAATTTTTTTTTATAAGTATTTTTATAATTTTTATAAGTATTTGGGACTAAATCTTCCATTCATTCCATTCAAGTGGAAGAAAATTAGTTGGTCTTCATGTTTCTTACTCCTAGGCAAGCACCATGCTACAGAAGCCCTATATTACTGCAAATCAATATCCAGAATAGAGCATCTGAGTACTATAATATACATAAAAATAGATTTTGGCCTTGAATAAGTTGAAAATGTTTCACGTATAGTTGATTGGCCAGTTGGTTATTGGTTAAGGCACCAGACTAGAAAGTGGGAGGCTGTGAGTTCTAGTTTTGCCATAGACACAAAGATAGCTGGCTAAATTTGGGTAACTTTGAGCTACTCTCTTCCTCTCAGCTCTAGGAAACAACTTCCAAAATCTTGTCAAAAAAATTGCAGTTGCCAGGAGTCAATATTGACTTGAAGACACAAAATAAATATAAAATATTTCAAATATAGACGCTAAGTTCTCAGCTGTTCATGAAATTCAAATGATACTGGAAGTGTATGTGTTTGTGTACATGTAGAGTAATGTTTCGTTGAAATTCTGGCCATAGTGCCTAGTGTCTTACACTGTCTTGTTCCAAGTGGCCTTGTAAGAAGATCTTTTAATAACCAATAACATAGTTCAGAGAACTATGTCTGGAATTGTATTCGCTGTTGCTAAACTTTAGAGAGGCTCCCTCTTCCACAGATGCTGCTTCAGCTTTTGAACTGATATCACATATAGTATTTTTGAAAAAGCCAGATTGCTTATCAGTAGCATGGTGATTGGACATGGGAGATTTTACGACATGTTGGAAAAACAAGATATTGGTTTAATAAACTCTTGGTGGCTGGTTATTCATTATGATTAAGTCAATTATTTATTTTTATGTGCTTTTGGTTTTATTAGCTTGCTCTTTGCAAAAAGGGAAGTTGCGATGATATATGGATTACTCTTTCTTTAAGAACCTGGAACATTGAGAGAGGACAGAATAAATTTAAATATCATTTATTTTTATCTCAAATGTAGAGACCCCACACACAGAACAACAGTTGTTGGCAGGGAGTAGATCTTAAAAGCTGAATTGCTATAAATAGTAACTTTGTGAATAAAACTCTACTGAATTTAAATTACACTGTTGATTCTTATGAAGAAATAGTTATCATTATATAATATTCTCAAGTCTTAAACAATCATAACAGAACAAACAGTAACACTGAGTTATAATATCTCATTCTATCATGACAGCCATTTCTGAGAATGCACACAAGTGTCTCAAAATTCTAAATGTGCCCAATAGCCAAAATGCTTAGCTCACTGTATTAAAAATAATAAATCAATAGAGCCTTATCTCCTGTGTTACTTTGTTTTTGAAGGAGGCAAATGGGCACAATCATGTCATTCCTTGCTAAAGCATAATATGACTTTGTGGTATTCCCACAGGCCAATTGCTGAATTAAATGGGACTGACTTTGAAACGGGACTGTATTGATCAAATGTTTGAAAAATAGTAGGAATATTAGCTTTTTGAGACATATAAAAAAGCAAGGGATAAAATGTTTGATTCTTTTATAGAAATACGGGAGAATTATTTTCTGGAATCTTTCCCACTTGAAAATGAAATGATGTACAACTACATCACAAGATGAAAGAAATATCCCTTCAAAAGCCCTTTGTACACTTGAGAATTACAGAAGTGATAAATAATCATGTAGAGGTTATAATAATTTTTACGCAGTTGTCAGGCCCTAAGCAATGATTAAATATTGTTAAACTTTACAATAGTGATACAAAACATGCCAGAAAATACAACCATTCTTTTTTTTTTTTTAATTTGCCTGCATTCCTATGCAGGTTCACTTCATAAATATGAACATTTTTTAATTCTGGCACTGCCATAACAAGAATTATTCTTTTTGCTTTACAGTCGTCCAGACATGGGAGTTTTGCCCAAAATTTTTTTTGACACTAACAGAGATAACACTAACTCCCACAGAACAACAAACTGCAAATTGTAACTATAAATTCCTGGGAGGCCAGAAAGTTTTCTTCCTATCAAGATATTTTAGTTTTAAAAATGAAATGTACCTGTCAAAATGGCCGTTTGTTGTGTAGAGGATATGAAAACACTGAGTGAAGCAAAACCATATTCACTTTGGACTGTGGAGTATTGTGGAATGTTCATCATCAGAGTTCTTCTGAAACATCCTAATAGGTTTTCACTTGGCTGGCTTCTATAAATCTATTTCATGTTGTTATTTATCGAATGATATTTCATTTGCCGTGTTAATTTCAGGAGACATTTCAAACGCAGCATTTTGTAGAACTACTGGTAAAAATAGGCCTGGTATTTTGTAAGGAACAATTTTCCTTCTTACTGAGAATATAATTTGACCAAAAATGCTGACTTTATTAGATTTCTATGAAAATCAAAAAGAGAATTTAAAGAAAATTTTGCTTATTCCCCCCCCCCTTGGTAGTATTAATATAACTAGCTTATAAATAACGATATAAGCACTGACACTGCTGATGTCTTTTTCTACATTACTTAACAGACTTTTTATTTCCTAGCTCCTTGTTGAAAGTGCATTTTAATACACATAAAACTTTTTAAATTCTGGTCTCGACAGAGTCTGAAATATATTTATCAAACATACACATTTCTCTCATGCTTCTGACAAAATAATGTAAATACAGTTGAAACATTTATTACAACTTGTACATGGCAATTTGAGATATACTCCAATCTGTACTTTGAAAATCTTTCTGAGCCTTTGAGTAGATTGCACAGACATTTCATCATAAAACAGCATTTTGCTTGCTTGAGGCTCTAACATTTCACATACTGATTTGGGAGTGCATTCCACTGAAATAACTAGCAAGCACTTGCAAGAAAGATAATGTCTGAATCCTAAGCAAGTTTAATAGAAACTAGCTTGCAGTGATCTCAGTGAAACTGATTTCCACATTGACAAATAGACTGCACACTTATAAACGCATACTTATAGACTGCATGCATGAATATACACAATATTAATTTATTCCCTCTCCCATAGTATTTTAGAGGAACTGGTGGTTTGCAATTTGCATCCTTGGAATCAGGGGTGGGTTTCCCATTTTGTTGCTACCGGTTCACCGTGCGTGCGCACGCTCACTTTGTGCACATGCACGCCCAGTTTACATGCACGCCTGCCTTCCGCGCATGCGCCCATCCTGCACATGCGCTTTTTGCATGCGCATGCCTTCCGCGCATGTGCCCAGCCTCAAAAACATCCCTATATAGGACAGCATAGAGCTGGGGCGGGTGGGCAGGCCCACCCGCCATTTTCGCTACCGGTTCGGGCGAACTGGTCCGAACCGGCTGAATACCACCTCTGCTTGGAATATAATAGCTTTAGCAGGCCACTGAAATATGCCATTATAATTTTTCCCAGATTTCATCTGGGAACGAATACTTATAATGTGAAAAGTTTTTTTGTATTTCAGAGATTGAATGCATTCAACTCATGATTTGTCAAGTTCAAATCCCTTCTCTTAACCAATACTCTGCATAAAGATAGTCATAATAAAGCTCTGCAGAATTTTAGGTCTACAGCTTACATAGATAACAAGAACCATGATAAGAGGTTAGGACAATTGCATTCTAAATTATTCGCATGGGGGTATCTCGAAAAGTATCGCTAAAATACTTTTACAGATAAAATAGTCATAAAACCATAGGTGGCAATTAGAGTCTCTGCAGCAGTCTTGATACTTCCACTTATATTCTTTATCTTTAGACACATTTGCCTGCCAGTAGTCTGTCTCTTGTTATTGTTGCGGAGATAAATAATTAAAGGTGAAATGAATCTTGTTTCCCTGCCCTCAATCCTCATGAATAAGACCGGAGTCCAGGAAAGAATAAAAGTAATATATTTGCATAACAAAAATAAGAACACCTAAGTCTGTGTCTACATGGTGAAGAACAAAGAGAACAAAGGAAAGATTAACACATGCGCAGTACAGGTATCACATGAGAACTTCATATCAGTATACAGTGTCATTTCAGAATAAGAGTCCTGCTGACAAATTAAAATGAACGTAGTGACAAACCCCTTCTTTGTCAGTAGGGCGAATATCAGTTATCCATCAAAACATCAATTAAGGCACATCAGCTCACGCAGGTATTCATGCTGCGCTGCTGGTAATGGTTTGGTAAGCATGTCTGCAATTTGATCACGTGAAGGTATGTACTGCAATTTTACAAAACCTTGTTTAAACCACTGTTTAA
>QLTV01000972.1:8232970-8245817 GCA_003457575.1 Thermophis baileyi | reverse complement strand
AAGCGTTCCTCAGTCGCTTAGAAATCTAGCGAACAAACCTGGCCGGTACATCTAAGAATGACGAGCGGGGAAACATCTGAGCAAATAAAACATTCTCTGCTACCATGTTGCGGAGATAAATAATTAGAGGTGAAATGAATCTTGTTTCCCTGCCCTCAATCCTCATGAATAAGACCAGAGTCCAGGAAAGAATAAAAGTAATATATTTGCATAACAAAAATAAGAACACCTAAGTCTGTGTCTACATGGTGAAGAACAAAGAGAACAAAGGAAAGATTAACACATGTGCAGTACAGGTATCACATGAGAACTTCATATCAGTATACAGTGTCATTTCAGAATAAGAGTCCTGCTGACAAATTAAAATGAACGTAGTGACAAACCCCTTCTTTGTCAGTTATATCTTTATCCATAATTTTTCCTAATGATATTTAGAAATGGATCATTAAATTTCTGACCTTTCTGAGCAAGTTATCTCATTTTTTGTTGCTTTCTAAATGGAAGTAAGGTGATAATCTCAGTTGCGGGTGCTCAAAGCAAGGACCCAGCTAACTGAACAGGACTACCCTGTTCAGATCAGGACTATCCTGATCGGACAAATTTTGCTTTCTTTCACATTAGTTTATGAAATTAATCTGCATCCCTAATTCAAGATCCTATAATTTCTTGTTTCCTTAATTCAAGAAAGGTCTTGAAAAAAATTTGAAGTCCAAGAAATAGCCTGCCATCCTACTCAAGGACATTGCTCATTATCTGAATCTACAGTTTTCCAACCTTAAAATATAGTCTGATTACAATCTCAGAGGATAAACCTGATGTGGCTTCTTCACTTTGAAAAAGCAACATTGTGAAGATTTAGAAATGATTGAAGATTCTTCAAGGATCGGAGTCAGTAACAGTCAGAAATTATGTTCCTTATATCTGTAGCCTCATTTGCCTGACATTTGTTGGTGCAGTAAGTCGTCTAGTTAAAAGAGAGTGTCATTGAACATTGTATTATGCTGTCCAAGGTGCTGACTGTTCTTTTATCTTTTCCAGTACCAGGAATTGCATGTTACTATATACACTGACTTCCTTGGGGTTCATAGCTAAGCCAGTAAAATGAAGAATGTCTTACACATAAGAAACTTTGAAGTTGCTATTTTGACTAGTATTGCTTATCCTTTTTCACATTTGATTTTTTTAAAAATGTAACCTGCTTGTAACAATGAGAAAAATGTTTAAATTATTAAATCATAAAATGCCTTTATATTTAAAAATACCTGCTTCTTTTCTTTGGTAGTTTCAAAGGGTAGCATTTTGGAAGCTTTACACTGTATGCTATGTCAATGTTAAAAATACAGATAGAAATTTAACAATTTCTTAAAAGCCTTAAGTTTAAACAATGCCAATAAAAACCATGAACCATTTTCCAGGAAGTGTCTTCAGAAAGGAATCCTGCAAATATAGATGAAGCAATAGCTTTTATCAATATACTGCACACTTTTTCATAGACGCTTAAAAGATTCTTTCTCTTTTTAAAGGACGAGCCAACCACTGGTCTGCAATTATTGGTGGATCTCATTCCAAAAACTATGTTCTTTGGGAATATGGAGGATACGCAAGTAAAGGGGTGAAGCAAGTTGCAGAGCTGGGATCCCCAGTTAAAATGGAAGAAGAAATTAGGCAACAGGTAATATATCATATAATCTATTAAAACAAGAAAAAGGATTGTGACTCGTTAAAAAACAGATTGGCAGCAAGATTAAAGTAATTAAAGGAGAAGAATTGAGATATTTTGTTATGAAGATTGTCAGTATCTATTCTAGGACATTTTAACTAAGTTAATTACAGTTTTCTAAGTTAATTACAGGATTTTAACGTGTAACATGTAATTAAATATTCTCTTTAGGCCACGTTCCAATTTATTCTGTTCATAATGCAATATTGAACCATAGAATTTATCTGTTTGTTTAAGTTAGGAGTTTCTATATAACATCTTTAGCTTTGCTTTTTTTTCCCCCCGACATCAATGTGTGAATTAACTTAAGCATTTACAAAATACACAGTGAAAAATCATCACAAGTGAGTGACCATACCATCTCATATTGAAGGGAGGTTCTGTAGGGAAACAAAAAAAATACGATGGCAGATGGTGTGCAGGGCATGGGAGAAGATTGCAATTCCATACTGTAATCTTAAATTCTCATATTATTTTCTAGTATGGTATCACATCTGAAGTGAATTAATAGCAACAATTGTTATAGGCTGAACTGTTTGAAGCATCAGATTTTATCTAAATGACAAGATCTTTTCTACATTTTTTCTATGATTTCAGTTCCATTTAGCTTCAAAAAAGATCTCAAACTGCTTTCTGCTGAGCAATTAATTCTGCCTTTAAGATATAGAGCATACTTTTATGAAAAAAAGTCTGTCTAGGAAAAAAAATCATACAGTGTTTATTTGCCAAACTTTATTGTTGCTAATAATCTCCATTGAACCAGAAAGAAATGTGGTTGATTCAGTTGTTTGCATGATGAAAATTACATCAGATTTGACTTTAGCCAGTTTTTCCTCAAGCTCCAAATATTAATATTACAGTATTCTTAACACTAACATGGTTGGAAGTGGCACATATACCCTTTGCATATATTTATTGTGTTTCCTATTTGAAGGATACAGCAATAGTAATTAAACATTTATATTTAAACTGCAGGCCCTATTTGAACTTCATATTTTGAGAATGCATATGCTGGGAAAAATATCCTAGAGCATGCATACATTTTCTCTTCTATCTTTGAAAATATTTTCCTAAAAAGCAATGTTGGGAAAGAGGTCACGTCAATTGATTTTTATCCTGCAGGCTAAGGGGCCACAAAAAGATTAAAGTCTATTAAAGGCCATAAGTAAAAGAAGATGTACATTTTTTTATATATCTGTAAATAAGTTTATAAATAATAATGGCTTCATTCTGAATGTGATGTTCTGACAACAGCAAAGGAAGATATCAGGAAAATAATTTGTTGGATTGTAGTACAAATAAAGATAAAAGATGGGTGATCAGAAAATGGCAGAGTAGACCCCAACAAAATTAGCAAAAATGGATAAAAAATGCTCAGCACAATGTTGGAAATGTAAAATAGCGAAAGGTTCATATTATCATATGTGGTGGTTGTCCAATAAAGCAAAGAAATTTTGGACCCAGATAAAGGAATGGTTAGAAGAGATGCTAGATAAGGATATAGAAATGACACCAGAACTGTTCTTACTAGGAATCATTCATGGAAAATACGAAAAAGGACAGATATATTTAATCCTACACATAATAACTGCAACAAGATTGATATATGCACAATTTTGGAAGAATGAGAAAACCCCATCCAAAGAAGAAATAATAGAGAAAACATTGACATGTGCAGAAGGACAAGGATGAGACAGAATATTACGCAATATGGGATAAATTTTATCAGTGGATAGAAAGAAAAAATGGTCGAAAAAAATAGAGAGTAAAAATTGAGAAAAGGGAAGCTAAAAGAGAGCTCGGATATAAATAAATAATGACGAGGGGTATATATGTGAGATCAAAAAAAGTAAGCTATATTGAGCAATAATGTTATTTATTGTTATGTAAATAGTGTATAAAGAAATGATCAACTAGGATGGTCACAAAGTGTCCAATGTTTTTAATGTTTGTTTAATGTTTGTTTGTGTAAATAAAAGATTAAATAAATAAAAAAAGAAAATGGCAGAGTAGCAAAATCTGCACAGCAGTTGAAGGCAATCTTCACCAAAAGGCTAAATTCTAATATTTGAGATGCATTTGTGGCTTTTTGTGTATGTGTGTTGGCCTGTTTTTTCAGGGAGCAGAGATCGGAGTATTCCCTCAGGCTATACAAAGGTTTTATTACTAAATGCATCCTGAACTAAAACTTTCTGGAGTGAATTTAAATAGACATTCATTTTATGTATCAAATGTGAAATGAATGAATAAATGAATTTTCTTGGTCTTCTCCAAGACAGCTCAGCTAAGCAGGAAAAATGTCAGTGCTGGATGGTACATTTCTATTAAAGTGAGATACAGTGCTTCTAGTGTGATTTTGGTTTTCATTGTCCTCAGGTACATAACATGTGTGCTGCTTAACCAGAAAATAAAGAGGATGTGTAGCTACATGTAGAATAGCATCTGGGTATCTTCATTGTCTCTTTCTCCTTCCATTTGCCCAATGTTGAGTACTGTATAGTACCAGACTTGGAGGTCTCCTGTCCTTGCTTCATTCTGCTGGTTATCATTTGGCAGAGCAAGAAAGCATGGGGAAGGATCATATTTCATTAATTATTAGGTGCTAGATATTTCAAAGACATCTCTGCAGCAATCACTACTAATTATGGAGGCTGTCACCAGGATCCAGGGCAGCCTGCCTTTGGATACAAATGGTAAAAATTCCTGGCTTCAGGACCCTGATTTATGAATTACTTTATGTGGGTATGATTGTAGTGGTTTACTTGCCTTGGCTTTGGAGTCTCATTTTGAATCTATAGTACTCAATTTTACGTATCTTCAGAGACCATGATTTTTATTTGGTTTCTCTGTCCTGCTGAAAGCGTTGCCATTTCCGTTAGATGACTCTGTTTCTCTCTCTCTTTTTTTTTTTATGATTATCCCCTTGTATCTTTTTTTCTCCTGGTAGTGATAATGGCCTTTTGGCTTTGTGGTTTTACTTTACTTTGTGGTCATTTCCTTAGTACCTTGGAGGGCATTTCATTTTAATTTAGAAACTGCAAAACTGGTGGTGGGACAGGTTTGTGGTTGGTTGGTTTGTATATTTGTTTATTCAATTTGTATGGCTGCCCAGCTCAATAAGTAGCTTTGGGCAGACAACAAAATTAAAATAAAATAAAAACAACATCTATAACATAAAAATTAAAATACATAGCCAAAAATATTTAATACCCCATCATCACTGATACAACTATGAAATGAGTGTCCGCACACAGTTGTGAGCCCGGGTCTTTAGGACTTTATGAAAGGCCAGCAAGGTCAAGCCCATTCTGGGAAGTCTTTGAGGATTGTCCATATGATGGGCACCACAGCAGAAACTGGCATTCCTTGGCTGATGGGATCTGAAGCATGTCCACCCTTCTTGACTGAATTGGATGAGTAGAAACAAATGGGGAAAGATGGTCCCTCAAATTGGTTGCCTACAGCTTGACTATATAGCTACACAGTCTTTCCTGATCAATTCTCATGTGTTTTTGTAATGGAGTGTGTGGATGATCTTGGAGGACAAAGGAAAAAGATTCTGCTTAGGAACAAAGAGGCTGCAGGAGAACCCTACAGTTGCTTAATGTTCAGAAAAAGAAAACTAGGAAGAACTCATCCTAATTCATCAGATGGTTAAAAATGGCGGCAAGAAGTTCGTGCCTTCAGACTTGCAAGGTTCTGTTAATATAGCCTTACAATAAAGTAGATTTAGCTCATCTAATCATATTTCCTGTCTGGTTTACCCAAGAGAGCTGTTTTTGTAGCAAAAATGCATGCCCAAAATATATTCTGGTGGTCCAGTTTTGAACCATCATTTTATTTTATTTCCAGAATCTTCGAGAATCTTAAATGGGTCTTATCAAAATATGCAGGTTAGGTTTTATTTTATTTTATTTGGTTTAAGATAATTATAAAAAAAAAATTCAATACTTCTTTTCATTTTTGATTAATTATTTGTATTAAATTAAGTTTTCATCTTTCTTATAAAATGTTCCTGGTTATTTAGGCAGAAAAGTGGAATTTTCAAATAACTTTCATTTTATCAGTTTATACTTGGGTTTATCAGAGAAAAAATACACCTTTGTTGTATATTTTCATTTTACTTTGATCACAAGCATTGCCATAAGATATTTGTGTGTGACGGAGTTAGTGACCTGGAAAGCAAATATGCCCTTCATTCAGCTTCTATAGACTGACATTATTTTACATTTTGGATGAGCAATTGCTGAATATATAATCCCCTTAGTCAGAGTTTGAGTTTTCTTCCCCTATAATCCCCTTGGAAAGGTTACATTCAACACACGAAACCTTTTTTCTCTCTCTCTCTTTCTCTTTTTGAGTCTCTTTGTCATAGAAGATGAATATAATACTTTTACATTAAGCTTGGTAAAATAGATTAGATTTTAGATTAGGGGTGAGTTTAGAGACAGAGAGAGCTTATATTTATAACTGTAGCTCAGTAATCAATAAAGCCAATCTACACTTGTATCACCAGCATGGAAATATATGGCTAAATCAATGTTTAGCACATATATATTACATTCCCAACTATCTTCTAAATTGGGATTTCTGGCCAGGACTGCAGCTGATGAGCTGTAAATAGGAAAATATACTTCAGTTAATTCCTATGGTGGTTAGAGAATAAGTGGAAGAGAAAGCTACAACACCCTCTTTCTCCTTTGCATTGAGTATTGTGGAAAAGAAAAAGCTGGACTAGACCCATTGTTTGTTTGATAGAGAAGAGCAGTTGTTAGATATAAAAAGTACAGATAATCCTTGACTTACAACAGTTCATTTAGTGCCCGTCCAAAGTTACAACAGTATTGAAAAAAGTGACCTATGACCGTTTTGTTGCGGAGAAAAATAATTAGAGGTGAAATGAATCTTGTGTCCATGCTCTCAATCCTCAAGAATAAGACCGGAGTCCAGGAAAGAATAAAAGTAATATATTTGCAAAACAAAAATAAGAACATCTAAGTCTGTGTCTACATGGTGAAGAACAAAGAGAACAAAGGAAAGATTAACACATGCGCAGTACAGGTATCACATGACTGCATATCAGAATAGGAGTTTCAGAATAGGAGTCCTGCTGACAAATTAAAATGAACGTAGTGACACGTTTTTCACACTTACACCCATTGAATCATTCCCATGGTCACATGATCAAAATTGAGATGCTTGGCAACTGACTCATATTTATGATGGTTGCTGTGTTCCTGGGTCATGTGATCACATTTTGCAAACTTCTGACAAGGAAAGTCAATGGGGAAACAAGATTCACTTTACAGCTATTTACTTGCTCAACAGTAGTAATTGTGAGAGGGATCTTGGAGTCCTAGTGGATAACCATTTAAATATGAGCCAGCAGTGTGCAGCAGCTGCCAAAAAAGCCAACACAGTTCTAGGCTGCATAAACAGAGGGATAGAATCAAGATCACGTGAAGTGTTAATACCACTTTATAATGCCTTGGTAAGGCCACACTTGGAATACTGCATTCAGTTTTGGTCACCACGATGTAAAAAAGACGTTGAGACTCTAGAAAGAGTGCAGAGAAGAGCAACAAAGATGATTAGGGGACTGGAGGCTAAAACATATGAAGAATGGTTGCTGGAATTGGGTGTGTCTAGTCTAGTGAAGAGAAGGACTAGGGGAGATACGATAGCAGTGTTCCAATATCTCAGGGGTTGCCACAAAGAGGGAGTGAAGCTATTCTCCAAAGCACCAGAAGGCAGGACAAGAAGCAATGGGTGGAAACTAAACAAGGAGAGAAGCAACTTAGAACTAAGGAGAAATTTCCTGACAGTTAGAACAATTAATCAGTGGAACAACTTGCCTCCAGAAATTTTGAATGCTCCAACACTGGAAGTTTTTAAGAAGATGTTGGATAACCATTTGTCTGAAGTGGTGTAGGGTTTCCTGCCTGAGCAGGGTGTTGGACTAGAAGACCTCCAAAGTCCCTTCCAACTCTGTTATTCTATTTCTATTTCTATGTTACTAATTTAACAGCTGCAGTGATTCACTTAACAACTGTGGCAAGAAAGATTGTAAACTGGGGCAAAACTTACTTAATTGTCTCACTTAGCAACAGAAATTTTGGGTTCAATTGTGGTCTTAAGTCGAGGGCTACCTGTACTCTATATGTTATAAAGCCTATTATTATCATTATTTCTGATTAACATAATTTATAAAATATGACAGTTTAAAGGATTATTATTTCTATATTATTCTATTTTTCTGTTATGGAAATGTAACTTTTCATTTTTATGCTTCTATAAATACATATGGAATGTAGTCACATAAAATAAATATAAGCAAACAAGCAAATAAATGAAGTGAGAATAACAGATTCTTTTTCTGCTTTATAAACCCAACTTTGAATGTTATACTGTTGTGTAAGATTTCTCAGTCTTGTCATCTGCAATTAGCATCAAAATTTATTATTAATTTATTGTATTTTTAAAAGATACATATAAGTTTCTTCATTTATATCTCTGGATTATACTTTATCTTATCAAAACATTTTTAAGGTGCAGTGTGGGGATATAAAAATATGAAAAGTACCTTTGTCAAGTTTCAGCCACAGTAAAGTCTAGACAGACTTGTTATGCAAATTTTTTGCTAATTATGCACTTTATGGGATATGTAGGAAAAGATACGTCAACTATCTCTCTACCAATTTATCATTCCAAATTATTCTTTTCAAGTAGAAGGTTGAAAATGAAAAGTATGATTTAGATTTCTTTAAAAAAACCTTTTGAATATAAATGAAATATAAGACAATTGGATGTTATGAGAAGTTTGTACACACTTTCCTGGAAGTAAGGTCCACTGAATAATAATTTTTTTGTTTTTGTTTTGAGTAAATGTATTTAAGATTGAATTGTTTAAATAACTTCCTGTAGTATCATTTACAGTTTATTTCTCCACTTCTGTTATGTTTTAAAAATTCTTGGGTAATTCTTTTCTGTGTATAGTTTTGTATTTTCTTTTTATAAGCATTAACACATTTGGTGGTTTTTTTTTTAATCTCTGCTTCTGATAATGATATTGTTGGAAAAGTAAATATAATGCTTTCTGTTTATTTTGTTTCACACAAAGGCCTAAGGTTTTGGGGACATTTTAATTTTATTTTCTTGGAAAAAGTGCTTGCATGATTAATTAGACTGCTTCTAATTGATTGAAGATTAATGCCTTGCAACATTAATTAAAGGTTTCTTTAACTTTCATCGCAACAGCCTTTGTCTGGTGTTTCAGTTTTGATTTGTAAACTATGATAATGCAAGTTTCTAGAATTTGTATTCTGTATGTGTATTACTTATAGCTACACTAGAACCTAGTTCACAAATGAACTTTTCCTTGAAAATTTAGTGACTGTAACACATTATGTCTGGTTATATGCTGTAACATCACAATTAATAGCTATGGAAAGTTTCATGTCCTTTCTCTTTTGACATGCATCTGTACTGTTGAGTAATTATACTTTCAAAATGTACATTTTAAGGCTGCTAAGGCTAATTTGTGATGAACAGACATCAAGATTATAGGATGTTTTAATTTTATTGATAGAAACCTACAAACTGTTATTATTAAATTTACTTGCTGTAAGAGCTATAATCCCTGAGGTATAATCCAAAAATTGTTGCCAAATGCTGGTTTATGGGAAGGAAGGAAGGAAGGAAGGAAGGAAGGAAGGAAGGAAGGAAGGAAGGAAGGAAGGAAGGAAGGAAGGTTCTGTTCAAATATCTAACCACTCTTCCCATTCTGGTTTTTCCCAAACATATCTTTATTTCAATAAATTAACAAAAGAGAAAGATCTCTTTTCAGCAGTATTTAAAAAACTGGCAAATTATTGCAAATTCACTTCATATTCTGCATATTGCATATTCTTGTAGATCTGTTTTCTAGCTGCTACAGGATAGACTGTACATTAGGTTCTATATTTAGTCATTTAATCATCCCCCCCCCTCAAAACATCCCTTGTCAATATCAAAAATAATGGAACACATGTTGCAAAAATAAAATCATGGCTAAAAAGCTAGAATTGTACTAGGATAAAATCTCAAATTGGTTCCTGTAAAGTTAGGTCAACTAGATAAATGAATTCCAGAATATATGTTGAGCCAAAATGCATATTAGATTTTTACAAAGAAATCTTCATCAGGTATAATGATAAAGTAGACTAGGGGGTAAAAAGAAGAAAAAGTTGTTGACAATGGTGTTTGTTACTGTTTTAAAATGAATGCGCAATATGCAATAGCGTACTTTGGCTCATACTAGTATGAAAATAGTATAAAATAGAGGAGAGGCTTCTCTGTATGACCCCTTTATTATGAAATGGCACCCCCTGGCCATTAAACGTTGCCCAACCTTGTTAACATTGGAAACAGATTAAAATGGAGCTCCTTTATTTAGCTGGATCACACCATTGATATTTTATATAAATATGTATTGCCTCATTTTAGTTTAAAATTGGTTGAATTCTTTTTAATTTTAAATGCATTCTATTGGAGATATTTTAAGTGTACATACACAGCTGAGGGCAAGATGATTGTGGAGGTATGGAAAACAAATGAAACAAGTAATAATTCTCTTTTTCCAATTCAGAATCTGAACAGTAGTCACTTATTTGTCCCTTATTTACTTGGTTTCCATATTGTCATATGATGAATACTTGAGAAATGGAGCACATAGACTATTTGGGATCCCTTGTGTTAGCTTCATAAAGGTACTAATCATTACATGGAATTAACTTATGTATTTCAAAGCATACCAACAATGAATTGAGTTGAAATGAATACACAAACCTGTATTTAGCTTGCTTAAAGAGAAACCATTGAGCTGCTTAAAATGTAGTAAATAAATATTTTATTTGTAAATCCTGCCATGTGTGGTTGTCACGCATTATTTATTTTTGTTTTGCTTGTACATATACTAGGAAACACAGAATGGTTGGGATTTCATTGTTCATATTGTGAAAAATGGTGGTGTCTGATGATGGCTTGGTTTGACAGAAAATACTTCCTCTTGAGAAAGATGAACCATCTGTTTTCCATTAGTCCATACTACCTTTTTAGTGTCCTAAAAAAGTACTATCCTACATAGTCCTAAGAAATTGATTGGAGATAGGAAGCAGAACAACCCATAAATACTTGGATGTAAAACCTCCAGACTTGAGCATTTGGGGTAAGAAAATCAGTAAAATCACTTCCATATTGCTATCAAGAAAGCTACATTATGGTGTTCATGAAGTCCCCATGAATTGAATTTTACTTGAAGGAGATTTTACCTAACAATTCAATTAATATAATGCCCTCTAATGGAGAATGATGAACATTAGCTGTTGATAATCAAGATTTGCTATCTTCCTCTATCCTCAATTAAGAACATTTAGCTGGCTTTAGCAATCACATTATGCATATGATTAGTTCATTTTTCTTCTTATTTTAAAATTATGTATGTGGAAGAACTACATTGTGCTTGAACTGGTCCTTAATATGATATTGCAGCAAGTTTTAGGAGACAAATACTTGTCACATTCTATTCTGAAACAGGCTGAATCATAGGGAGAGGTGCTGCAATTCTCTTTAATCTTTTCCCAAAATGCTTGTTCTATTTTAAGCTTTTATTCTCAAGTAATAGGTGTCTTCCTGATATTTGAAACACTCTCATTGGTTTGACTTGTGGAACTTCACTGATTACACCCTGGATATAGTTAAGACACAAAGTATTGTGTTGTTGCACAAAACTTACAAGAATTTAAATCCAGCTGCAGCATGAAGGGGACAAATATTTTAAAATTAGAAACTTCCTGAATATATTGCATTTGCCCAAGCTCATCTCAGCTCTTTCTAGTTCCTTAAGAAAAATAGCTCTCAGTAATTACTGTATATTGTGTTTAGCCTCCATACAATTTTCTTACTTAAAACAAAATGATGATTTGGATCAGGAATGTATCATGTAATAAATAAAAATACTTTTAATACTTTCTGGGATGATATGAGGGGATGGTGGTGGCAGCAGGAAAACCACTTGAACACATCTTGCTATATGAACATAAATTTCAGATTGCCCTGGGACAATATAAGCCAAATTGAAGCACTGGTGCAGAAACAGTACCGTGTTTCCCCAAAAATAAGACCCTGTCTTATATTTTTTTGAACCCCGAAATAAGCGCTTGGCCTTATTTTCAGGGAGTTCTTATTATTTTGGGGCGCGTGGAGCAAGACGGGGCTCCTCTTGCCATCTTACCTGATTTCCAGCTCTGTCTCCCCATCCTTAACCAGAGGAAATGGTATTTTGGGGGGAGGGCTTATTTTGGGGGGAGGGCTTATTTTTGGGGAAGGGTTTATTTTCAGGGGAGGGCTTATTTTCGGGGGAGATCTTATTTTTGGGGAAACACGGTACCATCATGAGAAGTTCTGCGAAGTTTCTTGCTAATCAAAGGATATGATTGAAAGAGAGGCAAGTATTAATTTAAAAGTCCCACTGATTTCAATGGGATTTATTCTCAGAAAAGTAGGTATACCATTGAAGCCTTTCAGGTGATCCAGGTTGAAATGAAAGGAGCCCCCCCACCCATCTTAGTATGTACAGTGACTGAGATGGAATGAAAAAATTATGTTGAATGTTGTTATAGAGAAGCAAGTAGACTTTATCTGTTTTGTTGTTGTTGTTGTTAGTTGCGAAGTCGTGTCCGACCTATCGCGACCCCATGGACAATGTTCCTCCAGGCCTTCCTGTTCTCTACCACCCTCTGGAGTCCATTTAAGCTCACACCTACTGCTTCAGTGACTCCATCCAACCACCTCATTCGCTGTCGTCCCTTTCTTCTTTTGCCCTCAATCTTTCCCAGCATTAGGCTCTTCTCCAGTGAGTCCTTCCTTCTCATTTGGTGGCCAAAGTATTTGAGTTTCATCTTCAGGATCTGGCCTTCTAAAGAGCAGTCAGGGTTGATCTCCTCTAGGACTGACCGGTTTGATTGCCTTGCAGTCCAAGGCAGGGGTGAAAGGTTCTGGAGAACCGGTGGCGGAAAATTTGAGTAGTTCGGAGAACCGGCAAATACCACCTCTGGCTGGCCCCAGAGTGGGGTGGGAATGGAGATTTTG
>QLTV01000972.1:8198297-8228982 GCA_003457575.1 Thermophis baileyi | reverse complement strand
TAAATAAATAAATAAATAAATAAATAAATAAATAAATAAAAGTTTTTAGTTGTCAAAAGGTTACACCTCATGAGGGACCCAATGGTCTTGATCCAGCTAGAGGTGGCTGCTGGTGATGACAGCCTCCCCCTCCCCCCTCATTCTCTATTCTCCACCCATCCATCTTCTGTTATATTGATGTTTTCTCTTTGTTTTCTATTTTATTGTTTATTTTATTGTTCTATTATTTTACTTTTGTTTAATTTTCATTTCTTGCTTCTTATTGTTGTAACCCGCCTAGAGTAGCCCCATGGTGAAATAGGTGGCAAATTAGTTTGACAAATAAATAAAGTCCCATGAGGTCTGAAGCCATTCTGATTTTCGAAGCCTGCACATTCTCCTTGCTTGTTGGCATGGGTGAAGACCGCATTAATTGGTGTTTATTTAGGAATAGCAATAGCACTCAGACTTATAGACTGCTTCATAGTGCTTACAGCCCTCTCTAAGTGGTTTACAGAGTCAGCATATTGCCCCCAACAATCTGGGTTCTCATTTTACCAATCTCAGAAGGATGGAAAGCTGAGTCAACCTTGAGCTGGTCAGAATCGAATTTCTGGCAGTTGGCAAAATTAGCCTGCAGTACTGCATTCTAAACATTGTGCAACCATGGCTCAGTGGAAGAACTACTACTAACTACTTTAGCCATGTCCGCAGTATTGTCTGGGATGCTACACATCCTTTTCATGACATGTTTTCCTTGAAGCCTCTGGGAAGAGGCTTCGTGGTATCCAAAGCAGAACATCTAGATTCAGTCACAATTTTATTCCATATAAAATCAACCTTGTGAACTCTCAAGTTTCCTCTTTCCACTATTATTCAAAATGGACAGTAATTAGTGTGTGTGTGTGTGTGTGTGTGTGTGTGTGTGTGTGTGTGTGTGTATGGGTGTAAGTATATACATATGTATGTATATAGCATGTGTATCAGAGGTGGGTTCCTCCCAGTTCAGACCGGTTCTCCCAAACCGGTAGCAACCCGCTGGTGACATCACGATGATGTCACGGATCCAGTTCGGTTGGTGCCGGTCGGTGGGCGCCGCCATCTCTTTTTTTTGAATTTTTTTGAATTTTTTTGGGGGGGGGATTTATTTCCGGGTTTTTTTTCTTCTGCGCATGCGCAGAAGCCGAATTTCCAGCACTGCACATGCACCACCATCTTGTTTTCTGCTTTTATTTTACTTTTGAATTTTTTGCGAACTTTTGGCACTGCAAATGTCACCCCAAACAAGGTGTAAAGCGGCTCTCAAAGAGAACGAAGTTAATTGCCTTGCACTCACAAGAAGTTTTCCTTTACTGTGCAAGGGCCAGGAGTTGCTGCAGGCTCCGAGGTTGCAGGCGCCCAGGGAGGTGGGCGGGGGGGAAACGCTGCCCGACTGCTCCCTCCCTCTCAGAAGTTTTCGATGGCGGAGGAGAAAACGGGACGAAGCTTCTAGGGAAGAATTTCTGATTGAGAACAGATGTTGTATCGGGTGTGTGGCACGAAGATAAACATTGCCCCAAATCATTTGGGCTGGAAAACACCCCCCACCACCACCCCATCCCTTTATCCACTGGAGTTGTCCTTCTGCTTTCCCCGGTTGCTTCCCTGATTCTTGCACTACAAAAAATCATTGAAAAATCAGAATGATTGGCCCTTTTTGCAGGAGGCTCTCCTAATAGGAAAGGAAGGGAAGGGACTGGCGAGGAGAAATACACCGAATCAGTATGAGAAAACCTCCCAGTTTTGTAGCAGCGCTGCTGAATTTCAAAAGATAACCCAACAGTTCCTCCCCACGTGAGTTATTTGTGAAAAAAGCAACAGGAGGAATCAGGGAAGCAACCGGGGAAAGCAGAAGTAGCCTGCAGTACTGCACTCTAACCACTGCGCCACCACGGCTCATCTGAAGAGGCATTTTTTTTTAGAAAACCCCGAAAAAGCCGCAAGATCCGGAGCTGCTCTGATAAGATGTGTCTCTTGCGCAGTGGGGCACAATTTGGGGTGGAAGGTGGGGCAGGACATGGGGCGGGAGGGCTGCGAGACACGCATCTTACCGGAGATTGCCAGTTAGCCAGTCACCTTATGGTGTGGTGTGTCAAAAGAGGAAAAAAATGAAGAAAGAAGCTTAGTTACGAGTTATTCGTACCAGTAGATTCCCAGGAGGGGGACTTTGGCGGGGAAAGAGGATGTCGGAGGAGAAAACGGGACGAATCTTCTATGGAAGAATTTCTGATTGAGAACAGATGTTGTATCGGGTGTGTGGCACGAAGATAAACATTGCCCCAAATCATTTGGGCTGGAAAACACCCCCCACCACCACCCCATCCCTTTATCCACTGGAGTTGTCCTTCTGCTTTCCCCTGTTGCTTCCCTGATTCTTGCACTACAAAAAATCATTGAAAAATCAGAACGATTGGCCTTTTCTGCAGGAGGCTCTCCTAACAGGCAAGGAAGGGAAGGGACTGGCGAGGAGAAATACACCGAATCAGTATGAGAAAACCTCCCAGTGTTGTAGCAGCGCTGCTGAATTTCAAAAGAGAACCCAACAGTTCGTCCCCACGTGAGTTATTTGTGCCTGTGCAAAACTTTACTGAAGGAAAAAAAAAAGCGACAGGAGGAATCTCCTAACAGGAAAGGAAGGGAAGGGACTGGCGAGGAGAAATACACCGAATCAGTATGAGAAAACCTCTCAGTTTTGTAGCAGCGCTGCTGAATTTCAAAAGAGAACCCTACAGTTCCTCCCCACGTGAGTTATTTGTGCCTGTGCAAGACAAACTTTACTGAAGAGGGGGAAAAAAGCAACAGGAGGAACCAGGGAAAGCAGAAGGACAACTTCAGTGGATAAAGGGATAGGTGGGGGTGTTTTCCAGCCCAAATGATTCGGGGCAACATTTATTCTCAGCAGAGCCAGGGTGGGCAGGCAGGCAGGCAGCGGCACAAAGTTAGTTTATTTATTTAGCTATGCTGGCTGGAGAATTCTGGGAGTTGAAGTCCACAAGTCTTAAAGTTGCCATGGTTGGAGACCCCTGTTCTAGAGGTTTCTCTGCAGTAGTTTGTGCTAAGAGTAGCTCCCTACATATGTGTGTGTGTCTGTGTGGGTACTAGGTTGTATTCCTCTTCGCTCCCAAGACGACCCGCTGTCCTCCCCGAGAAGGCGAGGGGACAATGGGCGGCAGGGACTTGTGAGCCAATCTGTTCACCGATGGGCTGAGCTCCAGCTGAGGCAAAGGGAAAGACTTGTGAGGCCCAAAGCTGCTGTGTGGAGATCGGAAAGAGTAGGAGTCGCCTTTGCCTCTACTGGTTGTGGCAGCGCAGAGCCCGTCGCCAGGGTAACCAGCAGCTACTGAGGCCGTGGCGGGGCAAAATACTCTCCAAATGTGAATGCCTTTAGGTGAGGACGAGCGCTGCTGTGGCCGCTGTCTGGGATCGTCTCCCCCCCCGCTTAGTCCAACCCCGGGGTCATTTTTGCTGGCCCACGTATTAACTCTACCCGTGTGGTTATTAGTCAAGAGTTTTTAAAAATGTCAATTTTTCCTTGTGGTTTTGACTGCTGGCAAAATCTACTCTGAACATTTGCTGCCATTCTTCTGAGTCCTACTGTTGGGACTGGTGGGGAAGAGGGGAAGGGGAGCTGTGGTTCTTGCTCAAAGCCTTTGGGCCAGGTTCTTTATAGCTGGATTCAGGTACAGCCAAGCACAGCCTTGCTTAAACATAGTTTAGCTGCTCCAGATGAGCCATTCTCCCCCTCACCCTGCCTGAACATATAGCCACCACGCCTGCCTCTTGCCTGCCCCGCTCCTTCGCACCCAGGGGCAGCAGGGACAAGCCATGGGCTCAGCTGCAGGGGAGCAGCTCAAGACGAGCCCACGTCTCCCGAAACCACGGCCATTGGAGCCGCAACAGGCGAGAGATGGGCGCAGCGGCTGTATGTTCAGGCAGGGCGAGGGGGGCATAGCCCCGGCCCTGTTCATCTGTGCCAGCAAAGAAGCATGGAAGTTCCAGCCCATCCACCCCACGAGCGAAGCGGTCGGCATGAAGGAGACCGCTCGGCAGTAGCAGGTTGCACGGAGGAGGGGCGCTGGGGGCGGGGGATCCCCTGCCCTGCCCTCGCCTGCCCTCCGTGCACGAAGATGAACCACCACTTGCTCTGAACTCCTCACCGCTCCCGCACTAATGCCCCAGCCCCGCTCAACCGCGCTTCTTTGCTGGTCCCGGCGCTGAAGCCAGGAAGGCGAGAGGGGTGGCAGTGGCTGCAACAGTGCTCCAGGACGGCACATGACAGGGGACGCACTGCTGCTGGGCTGGGCCACCTGCCCTCCCAGTCCCAGAGCACTTTCTTCCTTCTCCCGCCGCCGAGAAGAGAGAAAGAGAAAGAAAGAGGAAGGGAGACAGAGACAAGAAAGAAAGAAAGAAAGAGAGAGAGAGCAAGGAAAGGAAAGGAAAGAAGGAAAGGAAAGGAAAGGGAAGGAAAGGAGGAGGAGGATGTTACAGGTGTAAGAAAGGGGAGCGGAGTGGAGACGTGTGCCCTTCCGAGCAAAGGAAAGGAAAGGAAAGGAGAGGAAAGGAAAGGAAAGGAAAGGAAAGGAAAGGAAAGGAGAAAGAAGATAGAAAGAGAAAGAAAAAGAAAGTAAAAGAAAGAGAGAGAGAGAGAGAGAAAGGAAAGGGGAAAGGAGGAAAGGAAAGGAAAGGAAAGGAAAGGAAAGGAAAGGAAAGGAAAGGAGGAAAGGAAAGGAAGAAAGAGAAAGAAAAGAAAGAAAAGAAAGAAAGAAAAAAAGAAAGAAAGAAGAAAGAAAGAAAGAAAGAAAGAAAGAAAGAAAGAAAGAAAGAAAGAAAGAAAGAAAAACTTATGACCACAATTGAGCCCAAAAATTTGGTTGCTAAGCAAAAGTGTTGTTAAGTGAGTTTCACTACATTTTACAAGTTGGCCACGCCCACCCGGTCACCTGACCACCAAGCCATGCCCACCTGACCTCCAAGCCACGCCCACAAGATAAGCCACGCCCACAGAACCGGTAGTAAAAAAAATTAGAACCCACCCCTGATATGTATATGTGTGTTATGTATGGGTATAGGTAAATATATACTTTCTTTTGAGAGGAGGCAACAGAATTTAATGTGTGCCAGGGTGGTCACAGTAAAAAATGATAATAAAGGCTATCTTATCTTATCTTATCTTATCTTATCTTATCTTATCTTATCTTATCTTATCTTATCTTATCTTATCTTATCTTATCTTATCTTATCTTATCTTATCTTATCGATCCCCGATGTTTTTCTTACACCCAGCCCTCTAAATGTGCCTGTTTTTGAGAGTTTGGCTGATTTAAATACAGATATTAAATAAACGTAGGTGTATGAGGCATTCTTTGGTTATAAGGAAATAGTGTGACTTCTAAGATAAAATCAATTCATTTATTTTTGAAAAGATCTCCCTCCCTTTAAAAAAGAGAGATTTCCCAGCTTTGTGGAGCTGGTGGGAATTTCAGTAATGTGATGTGGGTTTTTGAAAAAGTTGCTGCTGGGTAGGCTGCTCCTTTTACAAAGTAATTGCCACTGAGGGGCATAATGAGTTTCCAAGCATCAACTTTGCAAAATGCTATTTTGTTTACAGAATAGTCCACACGGTGCCTATGGGTTCATGTCGCTTCTGTTGCTGAGGGGCCCTTTCAAGACAAAAGCATTGGGCTTCAGCCATCTATCATATTTATTTCTAAGAAAGCCTTTGGGATCCAGCACATACTTGGATATAAGGATTATTGTAGAGGCTGGTGCTTTGCTTATCAGCATGCCAACCACCATTATTTTATCTATAAAAGGTTGTGTAGGCTAGAGAGTCTGCAAGTTGGAACCACCCCTACCAGTTGTCTAACTGACAACCTAAGTTCTAAAACAAAATATTTTCCTTGTTGCCTTATCATGTGGCATTTTCTGTTGTTGCTTATGTATACATGTGTGCATTATTATTTTTTTTCAAAAGAGCGAGACGCTACATTTTTCCCTTTATTTATTATTGTGATTCCAGTAATAGAAGGAGCCTAATTATATTCCTGGCAAATTTCTGTTCTTCATAGAGCGTAAGCTTTGTGTTGTGGGTTTTATTTTGTCAGCCAGAGCAATTGCATCTTCCAATCGATAAACTTAAAATTGGTTCAGTGGTTAGTACAGTCTCTAATTGGTAGGGGAGAAGCACAATTGGTCTGAATAAATTTCTCAGCCAGAGAGAACTCATGTTCAGGCTAGTAAAACAACTAAATATCTGGAAATATCAACACACACACACACACACACACACACACTGTTTTTAATTAGTTTTTCACTGCAGTCTCCAATCAAAAAGCAGATTGTAAAAATGGGCTAGACCAGAGGGTTTTTTTTTTTTACATGGTATAGTTTCTATTTTCATACACAGATTGGTTGGGTTTACAATACGTATTGTGGTATATGGAAATCACACAAAGAATTGAAAAGGTTGCATCCCCCCACCCTTAAAATCAGGGATAATTGAGGAATGTTTTAAACTTGGTAAAAAAAAAGAAAGTGGAATTTTTAAAAATCATTTTTGATACTTGCCATAGGATAAACTATATAAATAAGAAATATAAATTTAAAAGTTTATTGCTAGAGACTTAACTATTTTAAGTGCTTTAATCCTAAAGCTTTAATTTCAGAAGGATGTAAGCTAATACTACATTGGCAAGGAAGGCTAGGTTTACAAGATCTGTTTTGCGATCAATTTACGAGACAGTGTCCTGCTTTCAAGACTTTTAAGATATGTCTAGGGGGCCTGATGAAAATGAAGGAGTTAAAGAATAAAGTGCCTCTCTAAAGATGCTGAGCTCAAGAATTTAGGTTCAGTAGCAGAGGCAGTTGTTCACAAGTGGCTTTGCACACAAATACACAAAATCCTATTTGTTGTTTTTCTGGTTTCTATTGTTGCAGGATTAAGCACTGGAAATGCTTG
The DNA here is from genome assembly GCA_003457575.1 of Thermophis baileyi. NCBI lineage: Eukaryota > Metazoa > Chordata > Lepidosauria > Squamata > Dipsadidae > Thermophis > Thermophis baileyi. The sequence continues at coordinate 8,222,006 of QLTV01000972.1, read as the reverse complement.
CCAATCAACCATGGAATTGCTGTCAAATCCTAATCTGATGGAATGTCACTTTGCGGTTTTATATGTATAGAAAGAAGAGTTTAGATCAGTTATATTCTCCCTCTGCTAAGAATGTGTCCATATTTATTTCAATATAGATACATGTGTGGCCCTGGAGAGGAAAAAAAGAGAGACAAAAGTAATCCATTAATCTCAATCCTGATGGTTAGGAATATCTTGGAACCATTGGAGAATGAGGAATATATTCATATCAAGTTACAAAAATATCTTTGTAAGATGTTATCTTAATGAGTTCAGGAGAAACTCAACAAGAAGGAAAGTAGGAAGATATAGGTCAAACAAGAAATAGATAATGGACTATGATTTAAAGGCAGCTGGGAACTTTTGTCTTTCATCAACCAGGGAAGGTTGCTTGCATTCTGATTTTTATACAATTGACGCCTACTCAAAAATTCTATATGTAAATGGTAGTCTTAGTAATCTAACTGTAGCACCTACTGCACAGGGAATTGCAAACTGCAATTATTTTCACACATTTAAAATGCTAGAGCATATGATCTGCCACTCTGCATGGGGTATATGTTTATCCACAAATACCCTTCTGCAGGATAACCTCAGTACTCTAGCCCAGATAATTTAAACTAGGGGAGTAAAATAATGATCATCTATCATCAGTTTTGTGGAGTAGGCAGGAGCAAAAGTTTCAGATTTTCAGCCTCTTTTCCCCAACCATTGGGAGGTTTGTAGGAATGGATTTAAGGAACAAAATGAATAGTATGAATGTTTTGAGTTTAAATCACTAATCACTAATCTCACTGCTTAAGGTCCCAGCTTCCCCTTCCGACTCCCAATAACAATAGCAGAGTTTGTCTTTTGGAAAGTAGCCATTAAGATGCTGTACAAAACTATGACGTGTACAACTTTAAAGGTAACCAAAGATTTACTCCCTTGCATTAGTTTGTACATGTATACACCTGACCTTGGAAAAGGTATAAAGCATGAGAATTTGAGAATTTGAAGTACAATTTGCACTGATCTTTCTTCTTATAAAAGTACTTCCGTATGTCACTTTTATCATAATGTATTACGTCTGAAACGTGTTGGTTGTTGAAACCAAGGGTAACCTGGCAGTTGCACTATCTGAGTGGTTCACTTTTGGCAGTGCTCTGCAATTAGTTCCTAAGAACATAAAGTTGTCTAGACTCTTTGGAAGCAAAGCCTGACCTTGTCAAAATATTTGTAAACCTTAATAAGCACTTGGCACTCACACAGCTCTTCTGGATGTAACACAAATACTGAAATCAGTTTCTTTCATATGCTAAGTACATTGCTGTCATTTGTAACTCTGGAAGAGTACTGAACAGGACTTTGCTCCGCTGCTGGCCATGTCAGGCTTTGCTTTGATGGATATGTAATGAACACATGTTTGCCTCTTGGAGATGGAGCATGTGGTCACCCCGTGGTGATCAGGTGTTAAATGGGCCTGCACCAAATGCGTAAAATTCAGGGGGGGGGAATCAAAGTAGTAATGTAAAAACTCAAAACATTTAGAAATAGCAATAGCAATAGCACTTAGACTTATATACCACTTCACAATGCTTTACAGCCCTCTGTAAGCGATTCACAGAGTCAGCATATTGCCCCCAACAATCTGGGTCCTCATTTTACCCACCTCGGAAGGATGGAAGGCTGAGTCAACCTTGAGCCTGGTGAGATTCGAACTGCCGAACTGCAGCTGGCAGTCTGCTGAAATAGCCTGCAGTACTGCACTCTAACCACTGCACCACCTCGGCTCTTTTATATTCCCCAATATCAGTTGTGTCTTTTTGTATAATTTGCTAACTGTTAGCTATTCCAGCACCATTTGGGTCTGCTTCCACCTAGTAACATGGGTAACGACTTCTGTTTCTTCCATGGCACTTGCCTCATCTGAATCTGTGATGCATATCATATTGAATGCAGATGCTGTTCATTCATGCAGCATATATTTCAGCTGGATATTCTTCTGAAGGAACTCTCTTTTCCTAGCTATACTCCAAAAAATGAAAATCTCTCTTTTTGGTCCAATTAGTCAGTTATGTATTTGATCAAATCAACTGCATGAAAGTTGGCTTTGAGAATTGACTTTATCTTTTCCTGGACAGTTTTGCCAAGGGAACCTAAAATTCTTCTAACTGCTAATTCTTCTTTCAGAAGAGATTTGTTTGCTGTCTTTCATGAGAACAGAAATGCTTCTGAAACATTGAGAATGGAGGATTATATAAGCCATTTGAGTTATTCTTACGGAACCTGATGCCTGCTAGTGAATCAGATTCTCCCAATAGGTTTGTGAAGAGAAGTAAAGATCCTTTAATGCTATTTTTTAAAAAAGGTTAGGTACTTGTGACAAGGTAATTACTGTAGAGTATAACAAAGTAGCAACAGTTTCACATATCAGTTCTCATTACAAAGCACCAATGATTTTGTGTTTTGCCGTACATAAAGCATCTTTCACAGAGGAAAACAGCATGTCAGGTAAAAGACTCTAATGATAACCTTCTCTCTGATAAAAAAAATATTTCTGTATGCAGGAAATAATTTTTATATAAAGGTCAAACATTTGATGCATCACACAGAATCTGAACTAATACAGTCACATTTTGCACTTGATGTAAATTGAAATGAAGAATGAATTCTATTGATTTCAGGCAATACCTGGTGCATAGCTAGTTAACCTGATTTTTATAGAAATTGCCAAAATATTAATGTTGGGCTAAGATGAGTTAAATATTAAAACTCCAAAAAATTTTAAAAAAAAAGGAAGTGGTGGTGAATTATGTTAATTAGATGTCAGAAGACATTTGCTTTTCTTGAAAAAGACTGACACGGGTTTGGAAAAGATTGTAATGCTTAAAAGAACCAAGAAGACAAAACATTTGAAATTGTGAACCAATAAAAGTTTCACATTCACATTATGAGTTAAATTACATGAATGAAAAGCTTAATGCCTCAAGCAGAATATTAAGACCTCTTTCCATAAAACTAATTGAAAAGCAGAGACAGTACCCTAGAGATGAGCAGGTAGACAAAAAGTAAGAACCATGCACTGTACTCAGGGGATGTTGTGAAACAGAATTTCATGAAAGATATAACTTCAATCATCCATTCTTTTAAAAGCACGATCTAATAGGGAATAGGTCCGGCGGAGATGGGAAATATATATATGAATCAGGGGTGGGTTCCAACTTACCTCGCTGCTGGTTTGCTCCTTCCCGTGCCGTGTGGGAGGGAGCAAACCGGCAGCACGCGCGCGCATGCGCAGTAACAAAAAATCTGAAAAAATTCAAAACAAAACAAAACAAAACAAAAACAAAGCTGAAAAAAAGATGGCGACTGCATGCACAGTGCCGGAAGTCGGCTTCTGGGCATGCTCAGAAGTGGGGGGAAAATTTTAAAAAAAATTGGGAAAAAAAATTGAATTTTTTTTTTAAAAAAATTGAAAATAAAGATGGCGGCCCCCATGGACCGATCCGGTTCAGTGACATCATCGTGACGTCACCAGCGGGCTGCTACCTGTTCAGGAGAACCGGTCCGAACTGGGAGGAACCCACCCCTGATATGAATGGAGAATGACTCCAAGTTGGATGGACAATGATGACATGAGTGACCAAAGTTTCAATCATCAGAAGTGTAAGGTTAAAACTGAACTAAGCATATTATTTTGCATGTATTTATTTTATTATTTATTTAAAACATTTATATAGCTGCCCATCTTTCAACCTACTCTGGGAAGCTCCCAATAAAATAAAATAAAAAACCACCAAATCACTTAAAACTATAAAATACAATGGATTAAAACATTAAAAATCAATAAAAACCTGGTGCCAATTGAAATTGAAAGGATACAAGATTACCAGAAGTGTATTTTTCTTTTTAAGCCCTCAACCATGTTTAGATAACATCTTCAAACTCCTAAGGTTATAGAGTTTGCTTTAGAAACCTCTTGATACATATTTTTAACATTATTTGGGCAGACGTTTCATTATTGTTTCATTTCATTTTTAATTTAATTGTCTGAGAGCGGTTTTCTAGTCTTTAAGGGCAAAGTCTGCAGTGTGACATTGACGGAGCACAATCATTTCATTTGCAAAGCAGTTTTTAAACTTGTTGAATAAAGATAATTTCCGAAAAACTGATGCCCTTGCAGGTTTTTTTAAAAAGGGAAGGAAACGATGCTCTGACACTGAAATATAAGGCGCAAATGTATCGAGAAGTTATTTGCCTGAAGGATTAAAACAGATATGAGAATGAATAGAGGATATTGTAATATAAATGGATGAAGCATTTTCATTAACTTCTGAATATAATCTCATTGGATTCCTTTTGAAAGACATTAAAGGCAGTTTTATCTGTAGGCTATCCTGTTCACACCTGGCTGGTCCTATTCCAGAAATTCTAGTTTCTGTTTCTCACACAGTTAAAGTTGCAAATCACAAGTTGCTTAATTTTTTCCACTGTAAATCTTTGGAATTAAGTAGTAACTGGATTCCGCAAACAGTAAAAAAAAAATTTACAGCAGAGTTTGCAGTATCAAAATTCCAGGATGCAGCTAACCTAGGCCATAGCAGCTCTGACAATATGGCAGGTTCAAAAATAATGATATAGTTTGTATAGTGCACAGTGTAGTGAGCTTTTGCTATTGTTATTTACCTCCATGAGGATAAGGCACATCTGGCACTTTAAGAACAGGGTTGTTTTTTTTTTGAAACCCAAACCAAGAATGGGGACTAAAAACTTTCTGGCTACTGGATGTGAAACAGGCTCTCTTCCCTTCCCCAGCAGAATATATTCAGGCTCTAAGTTCCAAAAATTAGGAGTTAACAACTGGAGCTGAAACAGTGTTTGGTGCTGTGGGAGCAGTAAAATGGAAGTAAGAAGTAATCTTCAGAATGTTTTGTTTTGTTTTAAGTAATGCAGTCTTCACTGCTCTGCTAGTCAGAAGGTTGTGTGAATTGAACCAAGAACTCTTCTGTGCTTAGAAGAATTTTAACTCTTGACTTTTTGCATGCTTCATTGCTTGATTGTAGCTATATATTTTTTGTCTCATGGGATATTGGGATATTTTCATCAGGGTGAATGTACTTTTAATATTATGTTGCCACTTTCTATTTATGAAACCAGTCATTTGCTGAGTTGCAGATAAATAAATTAAAAGATGGAAGGAGGGAGGGGGAGAGGGAGAGATCACAAACATATACTATCTTATGTTCCCCCCCCCCCAGATTTATATGTCTGCTTTCTATGGAATGTAAGGATCTGAATGCAGTTTCACAATCTTTTTCTCCAGATTTCTATTTCGGCATAGTGGAATAATAATATTTTGAGATAAATTACTGTTTTAGGTCAAAAAGGCTTTTGAGAACTGAAGCAAACTTTGAAAATAAAATGCTATCTTTTTTCCCCCTTAAATAGCTCTTGATTGGACCAGGTCAGTCAACAAGGCAGTGTGCTTTCTGTCACATAACTCCTGGCTTCTTCCACCACTTCTCCTCTGCTAACTCTCCAATTTGTTTTTATTCCTAGTGACTGCCAAGCTCACATAACCAGCCTGTTTCTTTGTGCTGCTCAGTCCTCTTGGATTGCTTTCCCCTCCCAGAAAACAGAACTCCCTGAGCAAAGCTATGCAGGCACTTCTGGATTTATAATGGTAATTAAGTCCATAATCATAGTTGTAATTTTTGTGGTCCTAAGACGAGTGACCAGATTTAAAGTTACGACTGGTTTTTTTTTACAGCAATCATTAAGCAAACACCAAGGTCCTTAAGTGAATCCATTTTCCCCAATGGGTGTTTTTTGATGGAAACCAGAAGTAAATGCTGATTTTTTTTATTTATTTTTTACAAATGGCAGTCATGTGATTGCGGGATGCTGCAAACAGCTATAAAGCTAAGCCAGTTGCCAAACATTCAAAATGCAATCACGTGACCGCGAGGGTGTATGCAGCCATCCTAACTCCAAAAATGCATTGTAAGTAGCTCTGGGGAGGCTGTCATAACTTCAAATAGTTGTTAATCAACAGGTTGCAAGTTGAGGAGGACTACCTGTGTATGATTCCCCCTGCCTTCAATCCAGTGGTGAAATCCAAATTTTTTTACTACCGGTTCTGTGGGCGTGGCTTGGTGGGCGTGGTATGGCTTGGTGGGCGTGGCTTGGTGGGCATGGCAGGAGAAGGTTACTGCAAAATCCCCATTCCCTCCCCACTCCTGGGGGAAGGATATTGCAAAATCTCCATTCCCACCCCACTCTGGGGCCAGCCAGAGGTGGTATTTGCCGGTTCTCCAAACTACTCAAAATTTCCGCTACCGGTTCTCCAGAACCTGTCAGAACCTGCTGGATTTCACCCCTGCTTCAATCACATTATTGTCCCAGCAGTCCTGAGACAGTTGTCAAATATTCAATAGGGGTTTGTTTGTTTTTTTGAACCATGCAAATCATGCATTGCTTTGAGAAGCAGATAAATCAGAAATCAGAAGCAGGGAAATGATGTTCTTCCCCACAATTAGTTTAATGCTAGATTTCAGGATCAGACCATTTTGGATGCCTATGATTGATGAAATGTAGTAAGAAATGATAGGGCTCCTGGAATTTTCATTCACAGAGCCTCTCTTGAGTAATTTTATCCAATTGCTTGTAGCTCAATGCAAAAAGTGTATGTACGACAACCACACTTCATTAATTACAATTGTTATTAGAGCTGAACCCAGTTACCTGCCCAAATAGTTTTCCAGTGAGTTTATGAAGACAGGGAAAAATAAAAAAATGAAAATAATCAAGGGATAATATTTGAATTCAAAATTTTAATCTCTTAATCTTGCTGTCTGTTAGAGGCATCCTCCTTTTTTCCCCCCTCTGCAATATTCTCCATCCCAAAGGAAAGTTGCCCTGGAGTGCACTAGGAGAACTATAAAACAAAGCAAAAAATAGAAGTTTTTAAAAGAAATACAATGCAATAACATGCAGCACACCTAGATTTAATCATAAACCTTCCTACCAGACGTTTCTTTGGGGAAAGGGAGCTGGGGGAGATTAAAAAAGGTAAGAAGGCAATCATGGTGGGACTGTCTGAGCCTCATTTGGGTTTGTTTTGACATTTCATACATGTATAAAGGTTAAGGGTTTCAATTGCACTTTGAATTCATCTTTCCTACTTTGATCTACCATGTGGTTGCCACTGCCCCCAACCACAATAAAAACATTCAAAGCAACTTTTCCGTCTCCTGAACAGATTCTTTTTGTATGATAAAAGTTTTCCGAGAAGTACTATTTAAAAGTGGGTTGCATGGTGAGGTAGAACTGTAGTTGCTTTTTAATCTCAAGAGTACAGGCCTGCGGTCTGAATAATGTTATCTCTACCTGTGTATGTTGAAGAATATTATGCAAATTACAAATAGTCTGATCTTGGAGTAATGTGCCAATCAGGATTTATCTCTGTGCCAGATTTCTCATCTCTCTGAATATTGCAATAATTTTATTGGTCTATTGTTGGAAGTCTAAGCATATCAATATTTGTATGTTTGAAAGAAAAATAATAATTTAAATACAAAAGTACAAATTTTATACTCATTAAATTAAATGTTTAAATTAGCATTCTTTGGGGATTTTTTTCCTTTCAAATTGAAGAATGCTGGAACAACAATTATGGAGAAAAACATGTCAGATTGGAATGCCTTTGAAATAAAAAGATTAGCTCATTCATGTGTATTGAATACATAATCACTTAACATTTTAAAAAGCAACAGAAACTTGGGTGGAGGTTTATAAACACTTTGATACTCTTCTAAATGGAAAGTTTGGGGCAAAAATGGAATTTCATAAAAAGTCATTGTAGCATTAATTGATCCTATTGTTAAAAGTCATCATTTGGGATTTCCTGAAAATTCTTCCACTTGTATGTCAGTAAATCAAGAACAATCCCATCCTGTTTATTTGAACAGATTGTTCAGTGCTGACTGGAAAATATTAATTTGTACAAATGTTTCAGAGAGAAAGAGAATTAATTAATTTCAAAATCTTGTCAAAAGAGATAAAGGACAATATACCAAAAAATGTACATTTTTAAACAAAGTATCCAGGTATTCCAACATGTTTTATAGCTAAGTACATGTTTTTATTGGCAATCCAGTTCCAAGTTGCTAAAATAGCCAAGTTTTATATAAGCAGACATTATGCTGGCTGAGTCTGTGTTAAATTCAAGTGCTTCAAATAAGGGAGAGGATTTGAGAAGATGCTTCCATTGACAGCAACTGCTTGAAATTATTTAGGATTATATTCTACTTTGTGGCAGCATTGCAACCATCTCCATTATAGTCCTTCATATGCCTCAATTTATGAAAACAAAACAAAATACTTATCTCAAGTCTCTTTCCTGCCAAGGGAGTTAAGAAGTGGTTAAGAACATGCCAGCAAAAGTAAGGAGAAAAACGCTTTGCTCTAGCAAACCTAGAGACTCTTCTTTTTCTTGCTCTCTCTGTCTCTCCAACATCTTTGTGGTTTGTGGTATATCATGATTATCACTTCCACAATCATAATACCCACCACTGACTGGAGCTGAGATTTTTCATAGCTCTCTGAGATAAATGTGGTATGACTAAGGTTAAGTCAACCCACCCATGGTGTGAAAACACAAGATCTTTCCTACAAGCCAGGACTTAATTCTTGTAGGATTACCTTTTCTAGTTTCCAACAAAGCTGGAGAAAGCCTGACAAAGATAGACATTGTCTCCTAAGAGTGATGTCACCATAACAGATCATATTAAGCTACTGTTTTGCCAACAGTATCTTGTCTGTGTCCAGGTTCAATTCAAAACAGGGGCTTTGGTCTTTAATGCCCTGAATAAGGGATGCTTGCTCAGAATAATCTGCTTATGGTCAAAGGTCTTTTTGGTAAGGAAAGAAGAGAGCAAAGGGCCTATAGAATGCTTTTTGACAAAGGCTCACATGGGACTTTGCTGTTAGTTTTAATCATGTGGATTGCTTTAGTGCTGCTTTTTCATGGTGTATTTTTATGTTTTTTTGTTTTGTTTTAATGTGTGCATTTAACAGTTTTATTATAAAGGTGAGCTGCCATGCAGTCTGCTGAAGAAAAAGGTATAAAGAATAGTAAAAAAAAAATTAGTATTCTGTAAACACAATGCATTTTGGACTGTCTGTAGCTGAACTTTCCATCCTTAGGTTACTGGCACTGTTTAGAATTTATTAAGAGCTGAAGGAAGTGTAATTGTCATGTGTCTGTCGTGGTGAAGAAAGAGAGACAAGGAGGGAGAGAGGAAGGAAAGAAGGGAAAAGGAGTTGCTTTGGATTCCTGAATGATAGAAGCATATAGTAAAAGAAAAGTGATAAATAAATAAATAAATAAATAAATAAATAAATAAATAAATAAATAAATAAATAAATAAATAAATAAATAAATAAATAAATAAATAAATAAATAAATAAATAAATAAATAAATAAAATAAGTAAGTAAGTAAGTAAGTAAGTAAGTAAGTAAGTAAGTAAGTAAGTAAATGTTTCTTACATCAGGTCTCAACTCTTGTTTTAGGCATGAAATTAGATCCAGCACGGTTAGAAAGCACAGTTGTAAATAACCTGGGACACATTTCACCAACCCATGTAGCATTCTGACAGGTAAATTTTTATTATGCCTATGTTACCTTGTTCTGGGAGCTGAAAAGGGCTGAACAGAAAACATACATCATGATACAAAAGCTTTCAGATTTTTTTTAAAGCCACTATACTTGTTCACAATTTTCTTTTCTTCTGCTTTAGTGGTTTGCAGTATACTGTATATCAATCCTATATTCTGGAGGGAACACAATGTGGAGGGGGGGTGGGGCGGATAAATAAAGCCTTCAGTTACAGCTCCATGTTTCAAACAATCTGTAATATAAATGAATGAAAAGTGCCCCAATATACCTTAGATATGCTTATTGTCTTCTCTTCTGAGTTTCAATGGATCTTTTTCACAGGAAGAAAGAAGAGGAAAAGGGAAACAACTAACACTATATTAATTTAATGGACACATTTTTTTTTCAGATTTTGGGTGTTCCAAATTGGATGACATCAGGCTTCTAGTTGTAATGTTGTCATAGATGTTTGAGAGAAAATGTCTCTCCATCATTCTTTGGTCCTAGACAAACTATGGAAGATTATCTTCCACTTGTTTGTGGTGTGATACACTCAACATTCCTATCACTTCTATAAACATTATCTCCACATGTACCATGAATTGGGTTATCAGCCTGCTGGATCATTGGCCTATACCATAACAAACTTTGTGAGGTACAATGAACAAAATATCTTGATCTTTGTCATCAGCGTCAACCTGTATGTGGTTTTATTGCTCTCGTACTCTGCTCCTATGGTACATTCTTTTATGAGAGGAATTTAAAGAGAAATGAGAGACGAGAACTATCAGTGAGTCAATTTTAACATCACACAATAACTTGTTCTTGTTTGTTAATTAGACTTGGATTCTTTTCATGGCTGGATGTTGCATATCTAAGATTTCTCTCACTTCACCTATCACTTGTTGCTTATTTTTTTACGATACGTGATTTTGAAATAATTACTCCTTGGCACAAAAATAAGGTTAATCAAGCTCTATTTTGAGCATTTCCTCTTGTAGCAATTCTTATGGATCTGTGTCAGGGGTGGGTTCCTCCCAGTTTGGATTGGTTCTCCCAAACCGGTAGTGGCCTGCTGGTGATGTCATGATGATGTCACCGAACCGGATCAGTCGGTGCCGGTCCGTGGGGGCCGCCATCTTTTTTTAAAAAAAAATTTGAATTATTTTTTTTGAATTATTTTTTCCTTCTGAGCATGTGCAGAAGCTGACTTCCGGCACTGTGCATGTGGTCGCCATCTTTTTTTCGGCTTTGTTTTTTTCCCCCGGATTTTTTGTTACTGCGCATGTGCGCGCGCGCCCATGAGGCGCGCCCACGAGGCGCGGGAGGGAGCAAACCGGCAGTGAGGTAAGTTGGAACCCACCCCTGATCTCTCTGTGTGTGTGTATTCATATATTCTTGTGCAATTAGATTCTGTAAACTATTTGTTTTTTCCTATTATTGTTTTCATTTTTTAAAAAATCTGAATACCAACTAGCTATATATATATATATATATATACAGTATACAATAGAAAAGTAAAATAGCTGCTAGCAGAATATTTGCTGATTAACTATCTGGCTGCCTCTTGCATGAAGCATAAATAGTTTATTCATGATAGTATAAAGATCTTACATGAAACTTGTCCTAAGAAACAGTGAAATTGGATGAATAATCATCAACACTATATCATTAATATCTTTTAGTCTAAAATCTTTAACCTAGACAATTATGTTGCACTGTACATCAAAGTCATATTAATATACCATGTTGGCTAGCTTGGTCTTCAGCTTGTGCCAGTCACAATGAAAAACTTATACAGTTGCAGTTAGTGTTAACACTGTAATACAGATGCTTTGGATCAGAATTTAAATGCTAGTTAAGGCTGTATATGACAAAAGTAATGCAACAGAAATAAATACAAAGACTTTCAAATAAAAGAAGCAAACAAACAGAACATATTGATTTTAGTTTTTTATACAGGTACTCATCTAGATCATCTACTCATCTAGCAATTTTAATTGGGACCAGCAGCTTGGATACTAAGTGAAGCAGTCACTAAGTGAAACCACAACTATGCTTATGATCTTACTTGAGACTTCCCTTTGCTTTACAGACCTGTGAAAGTTGTAAATGCAAGTTTATGATCACTGTGAATGGTCCCTGTCCAAGGCAGTCAGTGCACAAGGACTACCTATAAACTGATAGACATAAGAATTGCAATGCAAAATGTAAAACTCAAATTTAATTCAGGGGATTCTGTCAATGCAATGGAGAGAGATCATTTCCACTCCTCTTGCACTCAATTTTCTTTCAGAAAATTGGGTGGCTTTTTAATGTGGCAAGCAGGGGTGGGTTCTAACTTACCTCGCTGCTGGTTCTCTTCCTCCCGCGCCGCGTGGCTGCGCCTCATGGCCGCACGCACATGTGCAGTGCAAAAAAATTTAAAATTTTTTTTAAAAGCCAAAAACAAGATGGCGACGCATGCGCAGTGCCAGAAACTTGGCTTCTGTGCATGCGCAGAAGAAAAAAAAATTCATTTTTTAAAAAAATAAATTAAAAAAAGATGGCGGCACCCACAGACCAGCACTGACCGAACCGGATCCGTGAGGTCATTGTGACATCACCAGCGGGTCGCTACCGGTTCGGGCGATCCGGTCCGAACCGGGAGGAACCCACCTCTGGTGGCAAGGATGTAAGAATTGCAGAAAAAGGAGAAAAGGGCAAATGCTTTCTCCCCACATAGACCTTTGCTTCCACAACATCAAATTCCATCCATTGGATCCATGTGAAATGAACATATGCATGGAGAACATTCCACAGAATCCCATTTTTGTGGATTTTAGAATAATACACACTCTGAGTCAATACCGGGGTATGACTGGAACAATGTTGCTGCCATAGCATCCCCAGCAGAAAAAAAATCAGGAAGAAATATGTGTGGTATGTTCAAATGTACTATCTTAGAGCAATTTTGTCCCACTGTATTGTCTTGTCTATACTAACATTTCCTGTACATCAATTTTTCCTGAGATATTATGGATCAACTCTTGTCTTACTACCTGTCAGCACACACCATGTACACAAGGAGGCACACACAGACACACACTGACATTTAGACATTGAATCCAATACCCTACTTAGGGCGGGAATCCAAATTGGCTCCCTAGTCTCCATATGAGCCCATCCTGGTAGGGAGCCATTTATTTCTTTGAGGAACTGATTCCACTACAGGAATGCTGTTACTTCTTGGGAACTTCCCCCCACCTCTCGCAATATTGAATCAGGCTGTGTTTATGTAACTTAAATCCATTATTAAGTGTCTTGCACTCTGGAATTAGAGAGAACAGGTTTTGGCCTATCTATCTGACACCTTTCAGGAATTTGAAGAGTTTATATTCCCATTCTCTCATCTGCCTGAAGGCCAAACAAATCCAACTCCTTCAATCACTCTTTAGAGGATTTAGGTTCTTGTCCTGTAATAATTTTTATTGTTCTGCTCAGAACCTGTTCCAGTTTTTATGAATCTTTCTGAAAGTGTAATGCCCAGAACTGGAATTTGACCTAAGCAGAATAGAACAAAATAATTACATCCTGTGATGTGTAAATTTTACTTCTTTTGATGCCACCTAAAATTATATTTGCCTTCTTAGCAACCACATCACACTGTTGCCTCACATTCAGTTTTCGATTGGCTCTATTCTAAGATCTCTTTCAGTGGTAGATGCCATTTAGGATTCCAAAGTGAGTGGGCTGAGCAAAGATGCTGGAGCATGGAGAGGGTCCTGACATAAGGATGTCAAGTGATGGATGGAAGGAAGTTTTGCAGAGTAAATGTTGTCAGCCCTCCCAGGTAAAGCAGACAGATAACACAACTAGATGAGCTAATTCTACTTCATTGTAAGGCTACACTAAAAGAATATTGCGAGTCTGAAGGTATAAACTTCCGGCTGCCACTTTTAACCATCTGATCAATTAGAATCCATAACTTTTTTTTCTCTCAATCTATTAAGCACTCCTGGATTTCAGGTCTGGCACTAACCATGACACCAAAGTTGTGGAGGAGATAATGGTGCATACACTCCCAAGGAGAGAAGAGGGCATCTCTCAATCCAACCATATTAAGATCTGCCCTATCTCCAGACTTTCTGTTTTAAGATAGTTGAAAAGGAGGTGGGCAGCCAGCTACAGAGGATCCTGGAAGAAAGATATTATCTTGGTTCTTCCAGTTAGGGTTCAGACCAGTCATGGGATAGAAAAAACATTGCTTAACTGGTAAATGTCTTCTGTCACGATCTTAATAGAGGAGCAAGCCCCTCCTATCTAGTCAGTTTTTTGGCAGAATTCAGCACCATCTAACATCTTTTGGATTGCCTGCAAGGGAGCCAAAGTCACCTTGTTCTCCTAAAATGCTCCTAGGCCAGAAATAAAATTATAATTCTTAGCATTGTTTTCTTTCCCATTCCTATTTCAAAGAAATGGGTTGTTTTTTTTAAATTGCTACAAAAAGAACAAATAATCAGGTTTTCCCACTGCTGCCACAACGGTGCAAACCAAAATGGAATAAGAATGTAAATTGCCTCTCTATTGTCTTTTACCATCACATTGGTCTCCCCAATGCTAACTACATTCAAAATATTGTGGGCAAAATAGAATTAGAGTTGTCCAGCTACAGAGAGGCTGGTCTGCGTTTGACAAGAATTATTTCAGGTCCCAGTGTCATCTTTTATATCTCTCCCTGAAAAAAAAAAGCCAGCAATAGTATCATGACTGGAAAATGTCTACATGCAGTCCTTTTGAAAACAATAATTTTCAGTCTTAACACTATTGCAATTAGGTATGAAAAGTATCTGAAAGAAATTGGTATCTATTATGTTGCCTAACTGTACATCAGTTTTAAATGCTTTCCTTTGAAAAGTTAATGAAGTGATTGCTATATTACTTTGTAGATGGAGTGAAAAAATGCATAATGAAGAGCCTCTAAATATGATGACCTTTTTCAAAAAGGAAACAAATCTCTTTTAAACTTTCCCTTTGGCTATCAGGTGCCTATTGAACTTGTTGTATAGAGTAGATTGCTGATATTTTTAAATACTTTTCTTGCTTTCAGTAAATCATGTAGCCCCATTTCTCCACAGCATTTTTGTGAAAGACTTTCAGCTTTTATCCATTAAGATTAAACAGAATGTAATTATATTCCTTTAAAAATCATTTCTCAACTCACTGCAAAAATGTGTAGCTATTATCTGTCAAGTATACAAATCAACTTTGCCTTCAGGTAAGAATTGAGTGGCCTTTTAAATCTAATGTAGCAGCGGTGCAATATGCAAAACACAGCATATCTTTTCTTTATGTTAGAAAATTATATGTGGACTCTAAGAGATCATGCTTTTAGCAAAATAATATTTATTATTTACATGGTTAATTTTTAAAATTATATTTATAATAAATCCTGTAATAAAAGTTCTGTAGGTAGATTATACAGGCTAAAATGTTATATAATAAAACTAATAGCAATAGCAATAGCACTTAGACTTATATACCGCTTCACAGTGTTTTACAGCCCTCTCTAAGTGGTTCACAGAGTCAGCATATTGCCCCCAACAATCTGGGTCCTCATTTTACCCACCTCGGAAGGATGGAAGGCTGAGTCAACCTTGAGCCGGTGAGATTTGAACTGCTGAACTGCAGCTAGCAGTCTGCTGAAGTAGCCTGCAGTACGGCACTCTAACCACTGCGCCACCTCGGCTCTTCTAATAAACAGTAATTGCTGTTGAAATAGCATTGTATTTGTATAAATAATAATACCAGGTAGATATTGTCTGGGACAAATAGTTTACCTCATCCTGAAACTATATTGGTGTAGGGGCCAAGTAGGCTTCCTTAAAGTGGGAATTTCAAAATATTACCATTGTTGCAGAGCCTTCCATCTTGAAACTACCTGTCTAGATTCAGATAACGATAAAGAACCTGAGAAGGTTCTGAGTACAGAACAAATTCAGCAGGACATCCTTATCCATAATTCTGATTATAACCAACCTTACCCCCGTTTTGAGGTAGCTTGGCTCAATTATGCATATTCTCACAATTACAAACTCATTTGCATTAAGACTGTGCTCCCAAGAAAGTCTTTAAGAAACCCTGTAGATGGTATTTTGATATAAACAGGAGATACATAAGATGGTTGCCTATATAAATCTTTTTAAGTTGAATAAAAGTCACAGGAGAGACTATTGCAAGAGAAATATTCACCAAGGCACTAATGTTTAGATCTGTGTGTCATGTCAAACAGAAACTGGATACATGAAACAGAACAGAAAATAATGTGTGTTCCATCACATTGCAGCTTTATGCATGTGGAAGGGTTGGAATAGTGTGTGTCTATTCCATTTATTAGAGTTGTATGAAACACTGTAGCATTTACCAGAAATGTCTATTCACCATGTCTACCATATTTCCCAAATATATAATAATATAATAATAGAGTTGGAAGGGACCTTGGAGGTCTTCTAGTCCAACCCCCTGCTTAGGCAGGAAACCCTACACCACTTCAGACAAATGGTTATCCAACATCTTCTTAAAAACTTCCAGTGTTGGAGCATTCACAACTTCTGGAGGCAAGTTGTTCCACTGATTAATTGTTCTAACTGTAAGGAAATTTCTCCTTAGTTCTAAGTTGCTTCTCTCCTTGATTAGTTTCCACCCATTGCTTCTTGTTCTACCCTCAGGTGCTTTGGAGAATAGCTTGACTCCCTCTTCTTTGTGGCAGTCCCTGAGATAGTGGAACACTGCTATCATGTCTCCCCTAGTCCTTCTTTTAATTAAACTAGACATACCCAGTTCCTGCAACCGTTCTTCATAAGTTTTAGCCTCCAGTCCCCTAATCATCTTTGTTGCTCTTCTCTGCACTCTTTCTAGAGTCTCAACATCTTTTTTACATTGTGGCGACCAAAACTGAATGCAGTATTCCAAGTGTGGCCTTACCAAGAGCTTCAAATAAAAGCTCTTGGTTTGGAAAGATGGAAGACTGGTTCGATATGAGGCTGACATAAACTTGCCATTCATACTTGATAGTGCAGTAATTGTTTATACATACCCAACTCTGTGTGCCGTAAAGAGAAAAGGTGTCCTACTAATATCTAAGCTAATCTCAAAATCTGTAATGGGTTTTCACAAAACTAAATTGTGCTCATTATAATTTATATTTTTGAATCATTATAATTAAAATATTGTAACATTAATTTACCCATTTTGTTTCATGTTTATATTCACAAAGAACTCTATTGCAGCATTTCTAATCATTTTTTATCAGACATGCCAAAGTCTGCTAGAAGAAAGACAGTATTTTACAATGTTGCTAAATAAGTTTCTTTATCATTTCCCCCGCACACACACATATTGTTTCTTAATTTATTTCATCTCTGAAAACATGGACAAAATTGCTTCTCTTTTCTCCCACTCCAAACTCTTTTAAAAAGAAAAAAAATGATATACGTAAGAACAGTTTAATTGTTTCCCATTTCAGATATGGATCACCTTGAGTTATAAAAGCATTGTTTTGTCTTCAATAGAATATTTGAAATACCTTGAGGTTCATCCTAAAGAGATGATGGGTTATATAATTGTAATGGCAGCTGGGCTGTTTTAATCTAGTACTTGGAATGTCCCATGGCAGCACTGAAGAAGGAATGCAACCTTTTAAAAATAGGGATGGGGGGGGGTTGAAACTTTCCTTATTCTACTCTGGATCCCTGACAAAGCATCTCTAATAATGCCTTCTTTTTTCCCCTTTTTTGGGGTCTTCCACTTCAAAAGAAGACTGGCTGGGTTTATCATGCCTGCCATTTAATAATACAGCTCTCAGATATAACAGCTGTCATTGTTATTGTCCACGAACCATTTGTCTAATATGTATTTTTCAAATTTAGCAAATTTAAAACTTGTGGATTTCAATTTGCATGCTGACTGAGGAAATCTGGGAGTTGAGGTTCACAGATCTTAAACTTGCCAAGTTTGAAGAATACTGATATACAGATTGATTGATTGATTGAATGAATGCATGAGTTTTTTCCTCCACTGTGTCTATTTTTTATTTGGAGTAAATAAAATGCCACTTCCAGAATCCCAATTCAAGATCACAAGCACAAAAGGGTGACAATTACCTGGCTCCATGTGAGAGACTGGTTTTAATATTTCTGCAGTTTGCAGTATGTTTTTGTTTTAGGTTCCTGTTCTAAGGGAAAAATTCATAATATTCTCTTAGTTTTGCTTTTATCCACAATATGCCAACCAGAATACATATTTTTTTCATGATAACTTTAACAATAACAATTTGGGAAGTGTTCATGTTCCCAACTTCAGTGACATTAGAGGGAGAACTAGTTCAGAATTGGATAATGATTGGAAAAATAACCTGGCTTTTTTAATTGAGTTTCAAATTCAGAAAATAGCAATAGCAATAGCAATAGCACTTAGACTTATATACCACTTCATAGTGCTTTACAGCCCTCTCTAAGCGGTTTACAGAGTTAGCATATTGCCCCCAACAATCTGGGTCCTCATTTTACCCACCTCAGAAGGATGGAAGGCTGAGTCAACCTTGAGCCGGTGAGATTTGAACCGCTGAACTGCAGCTAGCAGTCAGCTGAAGTAGCCTGCAGTGCTGCACTCTAACCACTGCGCCACCTCGGCTCTTTAAAGAAAACCCATTGCACAAACACTACAAACCTTAAACAGGACGTTTAAAAAAAAATTCCACAGAATCAAGCTGAATGGTTTATCTAGTTTAGTTTTCAAGGACTTTGGCAGGAGAAATGTTTTTGTCACCTCAAAACACCTGATGAAAGTGATAATATTTTTATTTCTCTGGGTCTGTGAGGCATGAGAAAAATAGATGGCAATGGGAAAATAGAATGGCTAATTTTGTTTTCCTCGCCTTACATGGTAAGATAAGTCCACCACATGTTGATAATATCAGCATTTTAATAGCAGTAATTTATCTGCTTTGGAAATAAAAATAATGTGCCTGTTTTAAATTAAAGGTATGCTTTAGCATGGGAATTAATTCTGTGATTGCAATCAGATAGCCAATTTATTTTCAATAAAACATATGGCTCCTTTTTTAACTGGATGTAATATTGCTATTACATATTTACTAATGCAATTACTATTTCACATTAAACTACATTTAACAGCATGTGTGGTAGAGAGCCGAGGTGGCGCAGTGGTTAGAGTGCAGCACTGCAGGCTACTTCAGCTGACTGCTAGCTGCAGTTCAGCGGTTCAAATCTCAACGGCTCAAGGTTGACTCAGCCTTCCATCCTTCTGAGGTGGGTAAAATGAGGACCCAGATTGTTGGGGGCAATATGCTGACTCTGTGAACCGCTTAGAGAGGGCTGTAAAGCACTATGAAGCGGTATATAAGTGCTATTGCTATTGCTATTGCTATTGCTATTGCTAGACATATTGTATTGTCCACAAAAGTGGTGGCATACCGATCTTCAAAAATGTTATCCAGCCAGGAAAGAGAGTATAAGTTCAGAATTGATAGATTTACATGAGGCAGAAGTCAGAGAAGAAATGTTGGTAGTGAAGATACTACAGAATTGAAACAATGTGAAAACAGTACAAGGAAATCCAACAGAAGGTCTCCCATTATAGGAGGGTACATTACTTAGGTACATAACAAACAAACGGTAAAAGAAAAATGAAGTAGTAGAGATGAAACATCTGAATTTCTATTACAGTGATATCTATTTTTTATATTACAATTTAAACCTGTTCCTTCTATGGTACTGTGCCTCCACCTATTGCAATATGATCGTGTCTCTCTGTGGATGGTTCATATAATATAATTGAATATATTGAACACATCTATATATCAAATGGATCTCATTTGCATCCTCTTCTTTCTTCAGGCATCTTTTAATTTCCAGATCTCCTGTCATCTAGATACTGTCCAATCACAGACTTCCTTGGCTTCAGATATGGAACCCAGTCAGACCTATAATCTTGCCTTGCTTTCATTTAATTTGTCTTCTGTGGTATAGGTTCAACTGTGTTTCTAGGAAGATGGAATGATGACTACTATACTTGAGTGCTTTCTATATATTGTATCTACTCAAGATGCTTTCTCAGAATATTGGTTTGGTTTGGGAATTAGGTACCTATTTATCTGTAGAATAATTTGATGTCTTAGCTGTGGTTTATAGTGGTCACAAAATAGATATTACTTTCGAATATCTTATGCTGTACTACATCTATAATGGTAAACCTATGCATTTGGAAATAAATCCCAGCAGTGGAACTTCTTTCAGTTGAAAGATAACATAGGTTCACATCGTTAGGAATATACTTGTCTGGATTATTCTATGGCATACTTTACAAACTATACTCACAAAGTATTTTGTATGTCTGTGTCTATAGGCCATTTGAATATGAACAATTTAACACCTGCCTCACTGAAGCAGGGACTTTTAACTAGCCTTAAAGACCTTTGTATTTTAGTCTGTTTGCAATGAATAGTGCTTGGTTTTACTTAAAACACTTTCATATGTTATGGTTTATTATGAATGTTGTTGTTTTCATTTATGATTTATTTTGATATAAGACATATATTGGAAGGAGTTGCTCTTAAGGAAGATTTTGAATAAACAATAACCTGGGATGTCATGATTTTGGGATAGGCATTTAAAATAAATAAATAAAGGCTTTTCAACAAGGCAATATGGGTTCATTAGTTAATTACCAGTGTGAAGTTCACTATATTTTATGTTCTTTTACCATGTTATCATCATTTACTTTATCACTGTAACCTGCTTAATTTCCATGGATTAGGTGGCATACACATTCTTATAACAAACTAACTAACATTAATGCAAAGATCCATGTTTTGCATTTACACTTAGCATATACATGTGTTATGGCAAATATCCACATGATTCTGAGAATTAACACAATAAAATTTTATGATACAATATTTCTTCACATATTCATTTTATATAACTTTTCCATTATATACCGGTTCATTTGTTCTATAAGTTAACATAGAATTTGAAGAGGAACAGTATTTGAAGTTAGCATGTCTCATGAAGTGTTAGTTGGATCAGTTTTCTAACTACAGTAATGAATAGTAAATAAAAGGATCAGGAAATAAGAACACAGTAGATCGGGCAGAAATTCTGTAGTGAATTAAAACTGAGGGACAGAAACAGATAACAAGAAAAATAACTAAATTCAAGCAGGTAGCAGGTAGGCGGAAAACGAGCACTGTCATGTCTTCACTGGAAGAATTTTCATCAAAATATAAATCCAATTTCTCCTTGCTACAAGTTTCTCAAATGGAGTCCTGGAGTTAAGATCTTCTGTAGATATAGATTCTAACTTAAAGAAGGAGGCAAGGAGCATGTGCTTGAATAATGCTTACAACTCTACAGAGCTAAAGTAAGTAAAATGACCGATAAAGGAGAATACTTGTAGCTCAGGGTTGCAGTGAGGGGTCCTTGATGCTCTCTGAGCTTGGTTGTTTGGAGACATGGAGGAAGAGTAGGAAAGTAGAAACCATAATTCTGAGGATTTTGTGCAGCATTGATGACAAGTTTAGCATGTTTAAGTGAATCATGGTGAAAGGGAGGAAGAGCAGGGAAAAAAAGGTAGAGGAAAAGTTTAGGATGGAAGCTCTGTGAGTATTAATCCAAAAGTATATTAACATGATCAGGGGTGGGTTCTAACTTACCTCGCTGCTGGTTCGCTTCCTCCCGCGCCACACGAGCGTGCTGCATGGGCGTGCATGCGCAGTGCTGAAAATTCCAAAAAAATTAAAAAAAAAATAAAAAATATTTAAAAATATTTAAAAAAAGATGGCGGTGTCCGCGGACCGGCACCGACCGAACTGGATCCGTGACATCATCATGACATCACCAGTGGGTCGCTACCGGTTCGGGTGAACCGGTCCGAAATGGGAGGAACCCACCTCTGAACATGATGTAAGAGGCACTGAGAGTTTTGTCTTTTCATATACCACATGCAGGAGTCGGCAGTTTACAAGTACGTTTGCATTCCAGCTATGCTCTCAAGAGTAGGCATGACCCAAACTCTCAGACCTTGTTTTACATTTTTGCAGGATTTGGAAATTTCAAATTGTTTAATGCAACTGTGCAATAGCTTTGTAGATAGTTGAAAATTACCTCTGTGCCCAATCCCCCAAAATGGAACAACCCTTCCCATATTTGGAGGTGTTTATGGAGCAAAATGGATGCCTTAAGTACTACTACATTGCGGGGGGGGCGGGGGGAATCGGTGGTTGTCTACTGTAGTGACCAGCCTACTATACTGTTAATATTGGTTAATCTAAAATAATCTCAAGTCAGATGTCTCAGCAGCCTTGGGACTTTCTTTAATTACTCTTGTTAGTTTTTGTCACCTGCTCCTGTTTTTTTTAATAGGTTTTTATTTGCTGTAATAGTTGGGGGGAAAAAACATCTTTAGCATGTCTGGGGTTGAATGAATATTATATTTCACAAGTTTCTAGTTAAAGGATATAATAAAAACTCTTTGACATAATCACCTCATTAATTATATGGGTGTGTTACAAATGTTGACATTTATTTGAAATGAAATATGAAGTGCAATAATGGTCAGGAAGAGTATATCAAGATGACAAATAAAAGTTAGCTTTGAAAAGAAATATATTGACTTAATTAAATCTCTGTCATATGCCGGGGGGGGGGAGTAAATTGGCTTCTATTGTATTGGGTAGAATACTTCAGATTTGATATAAATTAAGTTGTTATTAATTTTATTGCCTGAATCCATCATTTGTAGTCAGCATAGTGTATTGTTATTTTTGAGATGTGTTGGATCTTGTGCCCAACATAATAAATCGTATGTTAGTGCAAATCAATCTTTAAAGTCAAGAAGTTCTTCCAAAGCTATTTTTCATCACATTACAGATATCTATAATATTGTCTAATACTGTGAAAAATTCAATAGTACTGTTTTAATATGTGATATCCTCCTTTTTATACCTAATGCTTGAGTGTAATAACATAATTACACTTAAACTACTCAAACAAAGCCTTGAGAATCACTGCTTTCTATACACACCTACTTGAAAGAACAATGATCTTTCTGAAAAGGTATACTTCATTGAAAAGAGATGTTTCATATATCCTATCTATGTATCAACAAAAAGATATTAGAAAGATAACAGAAAGAGAGCAACAAACTCAAAGGTATTAAAATTGTTCACACATTATTCAAAGCCATAATGTTGTTGCCCTGGTTTTGACATCCCACAAAGTTTGATTTCAACGTTTTGACTTGAAAATTATACTGGAAGACTTAACATAGGGTCACTTGATAGTGAGATGGGTGGCATATAAATTTAATAAGCAAAAGAAAGAAACATCATATATTTAAGTAGCCAAGCATTCTGGTATGTTTAACAAGCTATCACTATAGCAAAGACTTAGTAGGGGGTCTCAATCCAATGTACTTTATTCAAAAAATGACTAGCAGACTTTAAAATGATGTCCTTTTGTATATGAAGCTGAAAGTTAACAGTTCAGTTGTGTCCTATTGACTTATTATTGTCAAGAGTAGTCTGGATTTTGTAGCTACAGTAGCCTCACCACAGGTCTTTTTAAATGCCTCTGTAACAGGCCTTTTTAATGCCCCTTCTTGGATAAGCCTTCCATAAAAATTATTGTCTCTTTATTTCCCCAGTCATTCAATTTATTGTAGTAAAGCTTCAGATTATTCTTTTTACATAGAGTTTATTTTTATTGCTGCATCCCCAATCTGCATCCCCCTCCAAGAGTGTTGGACTTCAGTTCACATCATCTTTCAGGCAAAACCTGCTGGGTTTTTGCCAGCTTCTTTTACTATCTCTTGTGCTGGTAGCCAATTTTGAGAAATCTTACAAAATGCTGAATTACAAATACGATATATATATATATGTAGGTCTGTGGTTATTCGGGTTTTCTCCCGCGTGAAGTTGGAGATGTCATTGCAACGTTTCGACGAAGTCTCATTCGTCATCTTCAGGCTGATTATCAGGCTTGTGTC
>QLTV01000972.1:8182521-8198022 GCA_003457575.1 Thermophis baileyi | reverse complement strand
AAACGACAGTCCATTTCTATATGTTATATTTTTTTACATAAATAATATATATATGATAACCTCAAGCTTTCCAGGGAGGCAGTGATTTATACATAAGAGGGGTTGTGGGGGGTGGGCGGGGGAGAAACCAAGGAAGAGAATAAATGAATTCTGTGTTTTAAAATGGATGGTGGACTCTGGTCCTTGCAGCTACTTGCTGCAGGGATTTAGTTGGAAAAAGCAAGTTGACATGCCCAACAATTTATTTAACTCCCCCCCCAACTCATTTTTATAGGTGGGTGTTCCCCAAGCAAGTCTTTTGAATTACAGTGGATCATGTTCTTTTGGGATATTAGCTTTCCCAAAGTTAATGGAAAATCATTTTTCTTTCTTCGCCAGCAGTATTCTTTCTCTTTGTCATTATTCCTCTCTTCGGGACCATGTGACCAATCCAATAGAGAAAACAAATACAAAATGAATTTCAT
Organism: Thermophis baileyi; assembly: GCA_003457575.1. NCBI lineage: Eukaryota > Metazoa > Chordata > Lepidosauria > Squamata > Dipsadidae > Thermophis > Thermophis baileyi. Next base: position 8,197,558 of record QLTV01000972.1, on the reverse strand, counting down.
AAAAGGGAAGGGCAACCCAACACCAGTTATATCACCCAAGTTATTCCAAAATGCAGTTGATCTACTTCAGGTCATGCTGAATATCTTTTCCGCTGTCATTCTCATCTTTAAATTAAAGCAGCAGAAACAGTCCACATTTCTTTTTCTTTGAGCCACAAATGGCTGAGATTTTCAGCCCGATTGCCCTTGCCAATTCCAAACTAGCAAGGCTCATACAATATAAAAGGATTTTGATTTCCCATGTTGACATTGCATTACTGCACACTGAGCTGCAGTACTCTACAAAGCCTTGTACTCATCTTTCATCCATTGTCACTGCTTTCTTGTGCGAAATCTCTTAGCGGTTTCAAGCTCTGGGTATCTGGGCAGACCGAAGTGGCCGAAGCAGCCAGGTTTAAAATCTGAGGTGGATGCATCTCCACTATTATAAATCAAGCCATCCCTGACTGAATATATCTTGGAGGGAGAAGCATGAGGCATACACATAAAAGGAAAAAAAGTGGGATGGTTTACCTGTATTTGGGGAGGACAATATTTTGATAATCTAGAACTGTCACAAGTGACATTGGACTTTTGATGAACAGGTTTGAAAGGCACATGCACAAGAAATGGATGTGAACACTTAAACCTGTTTTGAATGAATATGCACCTTTCTGCAGAATTTCTGCAAACCCAAGAGTTTAGAAAATGTTAGATGCCTGTCACCATCCCTGGCAGGAACAATGCACAGTACTTCTAAATTTCTCATACCTATATGAAGTAGGCCTGCCCACAGTGGCCACATTTCTCTTTTGATGAGGAACTCTTAATTACGTAAGTGATTTAATGTGCCTAGCTGGGTCTTTGCAGTTTCCTAACTTGCCCCATAGACAAGTTTCCCTCACTCTATTGGCCTCTTCTGGCACTTTGAATCAAAGGGGAGTGAAGAATTGCAGCTGTTTAACTCCAGGTTTGTGAAACAGGGAAGGGTGTACCTATCTTACGAAAGCGACTTCCTAGAGGTACCTTACTAAAAGCATCAAAATATAACATTTATATGTAAATCCTCCATGCCTCTTCTTCTGAGATATTTTCAGTCAGGGACAGCCCTTGCATAATATTGCATAAATGTCCAAACAGATGCCAGAACAAAGAGACAGTTACCTTATGATGTGTGCCCAACACAATTAATTGGTATGTTGCATTTTAATGGGAAATTGCTACTCTAAAATATGCAGGATAGTTCAAATAAGCATCCCAATCAGGAATTACAGACTTCATTTGTTATTAAAGCAGGCATACTTAATCTTTAATTTCCATACATTGTTATACATGCATGCACAAATACAGTATATGCATATTCCCAAATAAGAAAAAAAAAACATGATTGGTTTAAGTTCCCTCTAGCACAAAGGTCAATATACTATGACTAAAATCATTACAAAACCATCAGAAAATAAAGAAAGGTGGAGATGGGGAAGAATGCCTTAGTGTTTCTGCAAAATGAATGCTGAAATTAAAAGATTCCTATAATGTCAACAAAAATAGAAAACATTATGGACTAACAAGAGAGTGAATATATTTGAACTTTCTAGCAATGGAGACAACAGAGGGATTTCCTCCCTCCCTTCCCTTCTTTCCATTATCCCATTACATTGTTTAATAATAAGTTGAATTCTGAGATGTTATGGGATATTTACTTGTCCAATAGTTCTGGCATTGCTTCTGAGCCTTGATCAACAAAGTCTTATCAGCATCTATAATTGGAATAAGTCCTTCTTCAAACAAACTTGACAATGACCACTGAACTGTCTGCTGCTTTCTAAATGGGTCAGAGTTTTCACATAGCAAAATGAAGGCAGTGATATTGGACATACATCCAGGTTAGATAGTGTGAAGCTCAATTTTGCTCATGGCTGCAATTCCAAATATAAGCTGCTCAACTTTAAAAAAAATAGAATTCAGTATAAATCTACTTGCTTATTCTAAGTCATATTTATCCTTACATTTTGTTGCTCTTTGTGGGAAATTAGGCTTTTGATGGTATTTTAATGTACTTTAAATAGTTTAATTTCTTTGGGTCTAGTTTTATGAAAAAGATGCTGATTTCAAATCCAATATCTTGTCAATAGCGTGGAAACACTTAATAGGCTTAATAGTTCCTTGGAACCAAATTAGTTTGTTGAAACCTGCTTATGCATTAAGGTGTTTGTTCTGAATGAATATCAATGGCAAATTCAGTTGTATTGAACAAGAAATACATTGAAATATATCATTTTTATGGCCATCGACTAATTAATTTTTGTGCTTCTCCTCCTGCTTGTAATTTCTTTTTTTCTGTGACACTAATGAATGTGCTTGTAGTTGTAAAATCATATATTTTTTACAAAAATCATGACCGTGCTGGCAGCTTACCTCAGATCATTGCCTATTCGCATCCAGTGCTACCTTGATGACCTTCTGATTCAAGCGCCTTCCCAGGTTCAGGCCTTTAGGGACCTAAACACTACCATCCGGGTCCTTCGGGACCATGGTTTTTCGGTGAATTTGGACAAATGCCATTTGGTCCCATCTACTAGGAGCCATCATTGACACTGTCAGCAGACTTGTATTCCTTTCCCAGGAGCGTCGGAACAGTATCCAGTCCCTGTCTGCATAAATCATCAGAGACAGAGCCGCCCCTTTGCTTTCTCTGTCCCAGCTCCTGGGGAAGATGATATCTTGCATTGATATCGTCCTTTGGGCTCGTTTTCATGCTAGGCCACTTCAGTGGTTTCTGCTCCCCTTTCAGAGAGCGGATCAAGGTTCCTCTCGGGCACAGGTGCGCGTGTCTCCAGAGGTGCTCCGCTCTCTTCATTGGTGGGGGTCTTGTGCCCTGCTGTGGGGTTGTCCTTTTTGGGAGCAAGAAAGACTAACTATTACCACTGATGCTAGTCAATTTGGCTGGGGGACCCACCTGGGTTCCAGATTGGCGCAAGGTTGATGGACCCCTCAGGAGCTCCAGCATAAGATCAATTGGCTGGAGCTCCGGGCTGCTCGCCTTGCTCTCAGGACCTTTGAGGAAGCGATTTCGGGCCACCAAGTCCTCCTGCTCACAGACAATGTGACTACCATGGTGCACGGGAACAGACAAGGGGGGGACTAGGTCTCGGGCTCTTATGCGGGAGGCGGACTCCCTGTGCAGGTGGGCGGAGGCTCACCTGTTATCACTCAGGGCGGCTCATATTGCAGGCACTTCCAACGTGCAGGCGGACTGGCTGAGCAGGGCCACCGTGGACCAATCCGAGTGGCGTCTCCACCCCTCCTTGTTCGAGGACCTGTCCTGGCGGTTTGGATGCCCGGTCCTGGACCTCTTCGCTACTCCGGCGAACACTCACCTTCCAAGGTTTTTTTCGAGGTTTCCAACTCAAGGTGCGGAAGGTGTGGATGCCCTCCGGTGCCCCTGGCCAAGGGGACTTTTGTATGCTTTCCCCCCCATCCCTCTCATCCCAGGGATGGTCAGGAGGGTCCTGGTGGAGAAAGCAGAAATTCTTCTAGTGGCTCCTCATTGGCCCCGCAGACTGTAGTTCGCCGACCTGGTCGACTTGTCCGTCGCCAAACCGTGGCGGATTCCCCCGGGAAGGGTTTCCCTCAACCAAGGTCCTGTGATCCATCCAGAGCCTCAATGGCTCCAGTTGACCATCTGGAGATTGAGCGGGTGCTCCTGAGCAGGGAATGGTTTCCCGCAAACGTCATTTTGACAGTGCAGGTTGCCAGGCGGCCCTCGACCACGCGCATCTACGATGCTACATGGTGAAACTTTTCGGAGTGGTGCACCTCCGTTCACTTGGATCCCATGGGGGTAGATGTTGTTGATGTGCTTACCTTTTTGCAGGAGGGCTTAGACAAGGGGCTGTCCCCTAACACTCTGCAGCGTCAGGTTGCAGCATTGTCCACGGTCTTGCAGGGGGACGATTTGGGTTCCCTGTCCTATCATCCCAGAATTTGGACATTCCTAAGGGGGGCCTCCAATCTGAAACCCCCCATGATCCACCGTTACCCGACCTGGGACTTAACCAAAGTTTTGCAGGCCCTCACTAAAGGTCCTTTTGAACCATTGCGGAAGGCTAGCCTGCGGTTGCTCTCGTACAAGGTGGCGCTTCTGGTGGCCGTCACGTCAGCCAGGCGTATTTCAGATTTGGCGGCTCTATCGGTGCGAAAGGACCTGTGTGTGTTTCACTCGAACAGAGTGGTTCTGCGTTTGGATCCCACCTTTCTTCCAAAGATCAATACCTTGTTTCACCAGGCACAGGAGTTGATCTTGCCAGACTTCTGCCCCAGGCCACGGCACGCCTTGGAACAGACCTGGCACACTCTGGATGTGAGGCGGGCCCTTCGTATTTACATCTCCAGAACTGCTTCCGTTCAGAAGACTGAATCTCTGTTCGTGTCTTTTCAGCCGTTGACTCTAGGCCACAAGGTGACTCCTTCTACGGTGGGCCATTGGCTTCGGGCGGCTATCGCCCGTACCTATGAGGCTCAGGCACTCCCAGTGCCCTGGGGGATCACTGCACATTCAACTAGGAGCGCGGCTACTACCGCTGCCTTGGCCACTCAAGTGCCAGTGGAAGAGATTTGCAGGGGGCGACGTGGACATCTCCGTCGCCATTCATCCGCCACTATAGACTTGACGCCTTTGCGTCGGAGGAGGCTGCCTTCGACAGGAGGGTTCTGCAGCAGGTCCATGAGGGTGAGGGGGCTCAGGAACTTTTGGAAGCCCACCCATAGGGCATGCCAAGCTTTGGTATGTCCCATCCTGGCCTCTCCGGAGGATGCCATGGAGAAGGGGCATTGGTCTTACCTGATACGCCCGTTCTCGTAGCGATCATATATAATATAAGATATGTATATCCTGTACTCCTGGCAACTGGAAAATAATTGTCATACGTTATCACCCTCTGTACAAGGGCAATTGCATCTAAAGATATATTAGTGTTTTCACTCACACAAGAAAACTTTAAAGAAATTATGCAGGATTGTCAGGAGAGACAAGTGTGAGCTTTGAAGCTTATTTTGAATTAAGCTTGACATTTTCAGAAAACTTCAGGGCCACCATGAACTCAGAAAATATATATATAGATTACATTTCAGTTTGGAAACTGGAAGGAGGGAGAAGAGTCAATAGCTTTTAAGGATGGGAAAGTGGCAGAATTAGGTTATAATTCTATGTCTTTCTTCCCCTGCGTTCTCTATTTTCCTCTGCTCATGCTGTCTTGGAGAACCCCCAGTTCTCTGGAGCAGATCTGAAGGCATATCAAGAAGTAGACAAATGGAAGAAAAAACATTGATGGAAGCCTTTCTGCAATTTTGGTGCCACCATCATTAAAAGAATTGGGAAAAAAATAAGTATTGATACTTTAAGAATTTCAGTCATTTTTCTCTTATATTTTGCTTACTTCCAAATATGTTGCATCTTCCTCCTCCTCCTCTTTAATGTCTAATTTATTAAAGAAATCAATTAACCAGTATTTGTACATATCTCTGTGATATATTCAAGTAATTTCCTTTCTGACTCAATAGATCATACCATTATTATTATCAGCTCAATTCAATCCACTACAGATGATGACCTTTTTATTGAAGTTCGTGGGACATAAACTAAAGTGCTGGACCAGTGTGGTTTAGATAGATGGTTTTTAACTTCTCAGTTTAGGGCTGACAGTGAGTCAAGTTGGCTTCCATGATTAAGAGAGGATTAGAATCTGGGTCTCCCCACTCCTAGCACAGCAATTTAACCTCTATATCATATTGACTTTATGTTCTTATCATAGTGGGTTGCAAATATGAATATGAATAGACTAGACTAGACTAGACTAGAATCTTATTGTTACTTTAAATGTACACTAATCAGCATACATTAAAATGAAATTTTGTTCTCAAAAGATATCCATTATGCATATACCCACATTCTCAGACATATATGGCACAGAGAAACATCAGTCTAGTTCGAATGTATACAATATCTGTAATCATAAGAAACACACTAAATTCATTGGGGACTTTTTCCTAAGTGCTGCCTATATAGTTGTAGTCTTAATCAAAAGTGATGAATATCAGTATACAAAATGTGATGGAAATGATGACAATGAAATTACTGGTGTTTCCAGTTTGATAAAATATTCCAATATGCAAAAGGATGCCAAAAAGGCTTATTTACTATGCAAGCATCAAAGAGCAAACCATCAACTATTCTTTCGCTTTATAGTTCCAAAAGCAACAATAACTTGCAGAAATATTATTGACTGTTTGAAGATGGTTTGTAATTAAGTATAAGGAAAATAATTGCAGAAGATAAAGAAATATGGGCTCTTGAACAAACTAAAAAGGGTTGGAACTGACTTGATTTCTGCTTATGTTTACAGCCAATTTACAAGATTTCTACAATTGCAACAAGCTTTTTCAAGTGTATGGTTGTTTTTTGAGCAACACTTTAAATGATGCATATCTGGAAAACCAAACATGTAAACAGCTCATCATGTGAATTGATTATTTTGTACAAATCTTTATAGCCATTGTGGTGCTGTGCAGAGTCATCCCTACAATTAGATTAAAAAAAAAGAGAATAGTTGAATCTGTACTATCAAGTGGAAGATACCTATGCTACTATTCTGTTTCATACATTTTAGTAGAAGAAATGATATCAACTAGAGATGTTTCAATACAGAGTAATTTTAGATGAGTTGCATATTATTTGTGAAAATAAGTATGTACTTCCCACATTTTACAAATAGCTCTCCTACTTTTTGAGATCCAAGTTAAGACAGTTCTTGAGTTTTGTGGAAATCAATAGGACAAGTTGTTCAGGATACATTGATTCCATGGGAACAAAATCCTGCTACGTATCAGAGTCATTGCAAAATCCATTTGCAAGGTGACAGTACAAATAGGCACTTGGGAATTGGGATTTTTCCCTTGGGCTTGCACTTAATGGTGTTTAAGCTGCTAACCCAGTACTGCAAATTACATTGGATCTAGAAATGCTTATGGACTAAACATTAAATGCCATGGACACTTTAGGGAAATAATTCTGACTTCCTTCCAAAGCATTTTTCCAACTGCTTACATCATTACAGCTTGCTTTCCTGGTGTGGCTAGAATTAAATTCAGGCAGCTTTTCTATCATTAAACTTTATTTTCCAAAGGTTATAAACATTGTCGTTATGGTTCACTATAAGTAAAAAATGTAGTACATAGTGTTTCAACCCAAGACCTCATGCCTTTTATAATTAAAAAAGGCAATGTTTTGAGAATTCAGAAGGGAACACCCATTGTTTTCGTTTTAAAAAAAATCCCACATATTTACCTGCTTAAATGCTCCTCAAACATGGAATTTAAAGTGGAAAGGAAATCCCACAACATGTGTAGTGCTTGCAATGTAATAACTCCATCTCACATTTCATCATACAATAAGAAATGATTTATATTTGCCCCATTGTTTTATTGTGCTGAGCTTAGAGGATGGGAAAAGATTAGTGGATTCTGCCAGGCTAGAACCTATGAGTCTGTTGAGAATGAGATGCTGATTTTGTACAATAAGCCAGGAACAGAAGTACAACTGTGACCTTATATCAAATGAAGTGCCATGTCTTCATTGCAATCTCATTAAACTCCATCTGGATGAGAATGGGTGGGCTCTTTAATTAGTCTTTCTTGGCATGGTTTCCTTCTCCCTGCCTGCTTATGTTCATTTTAACTGCTTGCCTCCTGAGCAACATTTGTAATGTAGAGTCTCCTTTTTTTCCTTCTTCCTGTTCAAGAAGAGGCCATTTCTCCTTGCTTCTTTTTTTCTATCCAGTGGGAACTTGAGAAGACAATGCTTTAAAAATGCAGTGTGGGATCCTTGGAAAAGGATTAGCCTTCCTCCAAAACTTTTAGGCACATGTAGGTGGAGAAAATGCAACAGTGCAAAGGACTTTTGATCATGTTTTCACCCCAGATCTGAAGAGTCTCTTGAGTAATTGACCATTGGTTTATTGTGGGAATGGCAGAGGTTGGACATGAGCACCCATGGAGAGAAGGAGCAAGTGATGGAATAGATACGATTGTGTTATCATGCAAGTGTCATTACTTATGCATTTGTGTCAGATGCTGGGATATATGTATGTAATTATGGCCTTTACCTGATTATGGATCACCGAATGTATATCATTTTGGATTTCTTGTTACAGTAATAGCCATAAAGAAAATAATGTACTATAGTGTGTACTAATGCAACATAATGCCTGCATATCTCTCATTCTCCCCCTCTTTTTATATGCATATATATTGTGCATATGTGTATATGCATACCAGCATCATATAAAGATGAATTCAAGTATCAGATAAAGATTCTAGAGATACATGCCGACATGATGACAGGAATCAAAATGATTCATAATAATCTGATTTTTTTAAAAAAAAAAAGTGGGAAGAGAACCAGTAATAACAATCTACACTTGAAATAATTTCACTGGGGTCCCTTCTTGCTTTTACACACTCAAATTAAATGTTCCTCAAAAATCAAATGACTAAATTTATCCCAGAATAAAAGTATGGCTGCCTTTTTCTGAACTTAGAATATTTTCTTTGGTAAAGACCCAGGTTCTTTCCATATTTTAATGTCACAGAATAAAATTAATTTCTGACACACTGTTAACATTCCTTTGTGTCGCAGTCAAGTGTTTTTATGCTTTAAAAACTTAATAAGAAAACGTAAAGCTTAGGAAAAGACATAAAAAGCATTAAAAACAGATTTCAAAATTGGTGATAAAACTAACACTAAAATGGATGCTACTTACTGAATGTATGATTAGTGATGGGTGAATTATTCTCAACTCAATTAAGAACTGGTTTGGCATATATGAGCTTCCAGAAATAATTATTAGAAAAAAGCTTATCTATCTTGAAAGAGTTGCACTTTTGCAAAAGCTGCCACAATCCTTTTGTCCTCCATAATTTTCATGAACATCTGAAATGTACTGTAGTTTTCCCCCTTCTCGAAACAAAAATGTAGACAATACGAGAGCAGTTTAAATGTCGATGGAGATGACTACCAATCATATAAAAGTTTTTGCAAGAAAGGTTTTCTTTTTCCTAAAAGAGAAACGATTATCATCAGACAAATGTATTCTTTCCAATAGTCAAAAGTACAAGATCCAGAATTGGAATAGGTCCTTCATCAAAGTATGAGGATCATAATAAACCTATTTGATAAGAGACTTACAGAAGAACTAATGCTAAAGAAAATGTTTTATTCCCCATTGCAACACTATGAATTTTTTTCCCCAGTACATATTTTTCTCAAAGACTTTATCCTGCAGTGAATTGAATTGGAGGATTGGAAAAAGAGGGTGGGTGTGTAGTAGACAGAAATAGACATCAGATTTTTTTTTCCTTTTATACAGTGCTTTTGAACATATATCTTCAGATATTCTAATAACTGAAATACCCCAGACTCTAAAGGCCCTACTTTGTTGAAAATGCAACCTTGACTAGAAAGAGATCAAACACTGAAAAATGATAGCAACTTCAGCCTCAAACAAAAGTTTGGATTAAACTGTACTATTATGAAATTCCATATGACACATTGAAAGAGTTAGTATTTCCAATAACAGCATCAAAAATACTGTTAGAGAAAAGCAACCTAAGTAGATAAACAATGAAGGTCTATTTGAACTTTTGCACTAGAAAAACCACAGTTTTGTTTGAAGAGAGTTTCATAATTATCAGACCATGTTAGCAGGGCCCAGTCTCTTATGCTCACCAATCTAATTCATCCTACCAGTAGCAATATAAGCAGAGGCTTTAATTAGCTTCTATGATGGACTTAAGATATTTAAATCCATCTTATTTATAATATGTCACTGTTTATATGATGTACTGGAAGAGGAAACAGCTGCTGTTCAACCTGTACTTTCTCCCGCTCTCTTTCTTGCTGTGCACATACTTCATAAATCTTGCACAATTTCATGTGAAAATATAAAACGTATTTTAAATTGAATTGTATGGTTCTGCAGTTTTGTGGATATTGCAGCTTGTCTTACTCTTTGTAGCACCATAGACAGATCAATATTTGCCCTCATTCTCTCTTTCTTAATCTGTCACAAGTGTATTTGTCTTGGTCATTCTCCCATTCATGTTCTCCATTTCCACAAAGAAAATATCAGATGGAGTAAATGGTGATGTTTTATTTGCTGTATTCCCTAAGATTGGTCTCAATATCAAAGGTTAACTTTCAAAATCACAATAGCCACCAGCAGCAATCACGTTTTATCTCTTTCAGCCCAGATGGTCACCATAAGTTTGCTTAATTACTGAAATTTCTCAGCCATCTATTCTCAGCTGCAAACTCCCTGTCACCACCCACAACTTAAAACAACCCTCCGTTTTTTTAATGACTCAAATAAAGATCAGCTTAAATAATTTTGTTGACATTTCTTGCAGCTGTTTTTTTACTCACTTATGCCATTATCTTGTTAGATTTTATATGTCATAATTCAGAGCCAACAGAACACTGCCAAAATCTTTATCAATCATCTGTCTCCATTTCTGTTCAGTCCCAATGTAATTGCTCGCTCTCTCCATTTCTTTTTTTTTCCAACAGCATGTAGCCAAGGAAAAACATATTTACAAAATGTTTAATTATTATTGGAATATTTTTGTTGTTGCTTGTTCCCGTGCTGTGCCTGTCCTAGTGTTTATCTCCAAGCAGCTGATATTACAGAAAACATTTGTGTGTTGGAACTAAAGCTTGGACTCATGCCATAAAAGCCATGTAGAGGAAATGTAGCATCCCACTTTATGTCGCATCCATCCATTGTGAATTACATAGAGGTAATGGTTCCGTATCAAACATGCAAGAGGGAAAGAGCCATATCTGTAATCAAATGTGTGTTTAAGTAGGAGTCACCTCTCCTATGTCCATTCAGGCTTATTCCCATATAACAATCATTGGATTGCAACCTTTTTCCTGTTTCATTTGTTACATCTATATTCTGTTCAACCGCTAGCATTATAAATCAATCCTTAACCATCTTTATACCACGTAAGGCTTCTTAAAGATGCTGAAAGGTAAAGGTAAAGGTTCCCCTCGCACATATGTGCTAGTCGTTCCCGACTCTAGGGGATGGTGCTCATCTCCGTTTCAAAGCCGAAGAGCCAGCGCTGTCCGAAGACGTCTCCGTGGTCATGTGGCCGGCATGACTAAACGCCAAAGGCGCATGGAACGCTGTTACCTTCCCACCAAAGGTGGTCCCTATTTTTCTACTTGTATTTTTTATGTGCTTTCAAACTGCTAGGTTGGCAGAAGCTGGGACAAGTAACCGGAGCTCACCCCGTTATGCGGCACTAGGGATTCGAACCGCTGAACTGCTGACCTTTCGATCGACAAGCTCAGCGTCTTAGCCACTGAGCCACCGCATCCCTAAAGATGCTTAGGTTACCGTTTAATTGATCTTCCATTGCAGGACTGGTTTAAGGGAATGTAGCTGCAAATAGAGAGAGTGACAAGTACATACAGGTTATGGGTGAATGGAAGCAAGTGGAAATTGAAGGCATGGAAGCAAAGAGCTTTACCCACAAGCTATCACTACTCCTTAACAACTGATAGATTGGGCTGGTTGGATCATTCTCTTAAGTTTTTCCTGTGTGGCGTGCTCTATATGGCACTATTCTGTCCTTGGATCATTTGTCAATGCAAAAAGTTATTTACACCATACCTCCCTTTTTCTCTATCTTATCTTGCAAAGCTCTTGGGCTATGTGTTGGGACCTCTTGTTTCTAAACCTTTCTTGTAGCGAAAGTAAATAAAAGCTGTGTTTTTAGTAGGACCCTTGTTTTTCAGTGGCTCTTCAATTGCCTAATGTCAATACTTCTTGGCAGATATTCCCAGTTTTCCAGGAATGATGTAGAAGAAGCACGTTAAGCTACGGTAGCAAAATGGAACTAGGTAGCACCTTTTCTGACTAATACATTTTATTAAAAGGAAAATGTTTTCATGAGTTGCAGCTCACTTCATCAGTTGTGTGTGTTGTGGATAGATTAACATAGATTTAAATTGAAGTGAGGCAGTGAGGGGGAAGGAGAGGCAGACAGGTTGCTTATGCAGATTCAGGTTACATGAAAGAGTAATTACAAGTACCTTATATATTAACAATTGTAATTGGTTAAAAACACAGTGTTCCTCTTGATGTACATGAGCTCTGCAACTTCTGTTTCAGCTCCTGTGGTTGGTTGTATGCAACCCAGTGTGATTGTCCAGCATGGATTGTAGGTTTTTAATAATGTGTTTGAGTAGTTTGAGCTGTGAGCTGTAGATGACAATCATCAGCAGTTTGTTGTCTGTTTTTGAAATAGGTCCTCCCTGGTGACTGATCCTGCTCTATTGATTTGTCTATTGATCTTGTAGGGTGGGTAGTCCAATCTCCTACATGCTTAGTTTAGTTATATCAGTTGAGCATCTCTGACAAGTGGCTGTATACAGTAGATTTAATAGTGTGGTCTGAGTAAAGTGCTGTACATAGAAAGCTATAATTTACACAGTTTGGCTAAGTTTGATCATTATTAATTACATTTTTATGTTTGTTCATTGGTAACATTTCAGTTACTAGGTAGACTACTATGAGTGTAATAAGTAATAGGATCTTGTAGAATTCATTCATGAGAATTCCTTTCTCTTTCCTCACTCCAGTAATTCCATCACTTTTGTGTTTTCAATCTATTTATAATAGATAGAATCTGCGCTCTGTGAATTGGATCATCAGAGATAAGGCAGAATTGTTGATAGCTTGTGATGTATGGAAGAAATATACTTTCTAAAAATCAGTAAAGTCTTTAAAATGGATGCTGCAACAGTTATTATGCGCATCATATGTAGGTGCAAGAGACCACTTTACTATCCCATCTGTTTTTAAAAGTCTTATATGTCTTGTGTAGAAATGCAATATGTCACATTAAAGTGAAGAACAACTATTGAAATCTTTTATGCATCTATCTGTTTTCTAGTATTGCCTAATCAGAGTTAATGTTTATCTATTTTGTTGTATTTGTCATTATTTCATCCAGAACTGTTTTTGCATAATTCATGGAATTGAAAAAAGAAAAGTATGCAATTGAAAGGTTACAATTTTGGAGAACTATGAAGTTTAAAAAGGTTCAAATGATGGGGGGATTTAATAATATGAGAAGCTATAGAAAATAGGGAAAACAAACTTGGAATTGATTATGAGGTAATTTTACCAGTTTTAAGTATTAAGCATTTACTAGCTTTTAACCTTAATCATATTTTTGTGATGTGACTAGAGGTGTTGACTCAAGTGGATTTATCAGTACTGGCATCATTAGATTTTATATAAATAATTTATGGTTGCAATCTTATGTAACTTGGGAGTCCCTTGGGAGTTGGGCGGCACACAAATTTAATAAATAAATAAATAAATAAATAAATAAATAAATAAATAAATAAATAAATAAATAACAACTTCTATCTGTCAATTGCATATATGTCAACTATTTCCTGGATCCGTTTTCCCCCCTCCCTTTTTGTACATTGGTATCACATCAGCTCTTTTCTAGTTTGAGGTAAACCTGGAGAATGGGAACTTGTTTGTAAATTCCCAGATAGCCAGGGAGGAGCTGTGTGTCAAGAATGCAGATTGTGTTGTTCTTCTTGAAGCTACTGTAGAGGAACCTTTGAGATTCTTCCATGTGGAGATTGAAGTCAAAGACATTAATGACAATGCTTCCAGGGAACAGATTCTGAGTATGGCTGAATTACTTTTCACATCTTGTAGAGTACCACAAAGTTGTTTCAGTGCCAGGTAGTTTTCCAGCCAAAGAGGTAAATGAAAGTTTCTTCTGCATTAAAAAAAATAAATCTAAATATAGGAAGTAATAATTGCATTACATTTAAAGCCCTCTCAATGTTGGGCGATGTAGTTGTCAACTCTCAAAATGACTTTAGCTGAAGCCATATTCTTTTTACTTCATTTCTTAGTTGCCATATATATGGGGGGAGGGGGAACTATGGGGTGTGGGATAATTTAGAGTTGGATTCACATATGTATGTACCAATATGATATACCCAATAAAATGGATTTTTGAGCAAAGCTACAGCTTCAGAATCCTGAATTGATTGGGACTCGGAACCATGACATATAGCTTTTGTAAATCAGGTAGATATCTTAAAGTAAATCTCTAAATCTGTAAAACAATCTAAGTTTTTCTTTTGCCTGCTTTAACAGAAGTAATCCAAGCTAAATACATGTTTCTACAAAAATATTTTGGAAGTATTTTTTCCCCAATTTTTCTGCATTTGTTTTCATAACATAACATCTTCAATGTTGATACTCCTCATCTATTCTTTCTCCATAGTGGGTGGAGCTAACCTCCAAGAGTGGGATGACACTGTCCCTTCAGCCAATGAGGACTGAGTCTGCCAAATTGTATATCTTCGTCCTCTTGCCTCATTATCCCCTCTTTGACGAAGAACGAAGCACAGACTCGCCGTGGAGCCCAATTTTTCTGCATTTGTTTTCATAACATAACATCTTCAATGTTGATACTCCTCATCTATTCTTTCTCCATAGTGGGTGGAGCTAACCTCCAAGAGTGGGATGACACCGTCCCTTCAGCCAATGAGGACTGAGTCTGTCAAATTGTATATCTTCGTCCTCTTGCCTCATTATCCCTCTTTGACTCAGTCCTCAGCCTGAAAGGACGTTCGTGTATCCTGCTCCCACTCTGTGAGGAATTTCCAACTTTCTACAATTCGTGAGTCTCCCCAGCTGATTATCTCATCTGTCGCTGGGTCGAGGGCAGTCGTCACTACGGCTTCAGCCGTTGGTTTCGGCTTGAGCCGAGGGCCTTTTTGCCTCAGGGGGGTTTGATTCCCTCCGACCGTTGTGGCCTTGGAGAGCTCGTGATCTTCGCCTAATCGCTCCCATTCCGGCTCCTATTTTAAGCGGCCTGGCCTGTCAAATTTAGAAAGATCCGCTGCTACAGGAGCGTTCGCGCTCGAGTAGCCGACGGCCAGCTGAGCTTA